>WYDI02008315.1:0-11569 GCA_009867235.2 Psittacus erithacus | reverse complement strand
CGTGGCAGTGTTCAAGGCCAGGTTGGACACAGGGGCTTGGAGCAAGCTGCTCTAGTGGAAGGTGTCCCTGTCCGTGGTAGAGAGTTGGGACCGGATGAGCTTTAAGGCCCCTTCCAACACAAACCATCCCATGATTCTCTGATTCTATGAGATGGGTCTTACCTTCACAACCCTGACTTGATATCTGAGTATCCACATTAGTGCTAAGCCCCCAGACAGGAAGCCAGAGATGGGTTTGTCTGATTTAGGGTACATATTTCTTATAAACATGTTTCAAGTTGGAAAAAAAACCAACACTGGAGGACCCTTGCTCCACCTCCAGAGATCAAGGCAATGGGGTCAATGAAATTCAGGACATGATGTCTACTCAACACCTGCTGTGAGTGAGACAAACAACATCCTACACTCTTCTGACTTGCTTTCTGAAGGTTATTAGAACAGGGAGCTCAGTGTGACATACTGAGATCTAAAGTTGAGTGATCAAACACAGCCCTGGGCTGATTTGCCTGCCTTTTACAAGTGTTTAGTTGCTTTCCTTTTGGACACACTGCAGGAAGCTAATTACATCAGGGATTCCTAGAGGTAGCTCCTACTTGAAAAGCACATGCCTTCTAGCAAAACATCGAAACAAACCACCTCCCTATGACTAACGCATCTCTGTAATTACATCCTTTAGCAATCCCTTTACTGGTTTGTCCCTTTACTGCAGGCAAAGAGCAATTCAGCCACTTTTTCCCCCAACCCTTCCTCTTCTCTGACTCACCACAATGGAGAAGCTTTGCATCAAGGTCCATCCCCCCGGAAATGGAGCTCTGTCGCAGATAAGCTGCCTTTGGGAATGAGTCAGGTGGGAGTAGGAGGCACGTCATTGTTCAACTATAATAAGAGAGACACTCCCAATTAGTAGGTATCCCACTCTGCAATCAGCTGTGATGGGAACAGGGGAACAGGAAACAGTGTCAGAGATGATGTTATTACTACTTGTAACCTCAACAACTAATTAAACCCGCAGTTCTTCTTATGTGGCATTATTATATGAATGTCAGAGGTCCAGAATAGGGTGGAAATAAGACGTGAAGGTTCTGACAGCTCCCTCAGCCAGCTCTGCTTCTGCCCTAAGCGATGTATAGATGTTTAAAGCCATCATGACCCCATTAATTAGACCTCTGTATATCATTCTTCTCTTGGCAATCTATGCAAGAGTCATTTCAAGCAGTGTTATATTATTTTACATTGCCAGATATTTTCAGAGGGATTTCTCTTCAGCTTTGCCACCTGTATAATGCAGGTAGAATGAAGCAATTAATGCACCTGAGACCTGAAACAAAAACCAGTGTGTGTCGGGGAAATCCCCTCCATTGCTAATGCTCCTCCCAAAAGGGAAAAATAAGAGGTAAAACCGCAAATCAAATAGGTCTAAAGTATTTCTTTCGACTCAGAATGAAGCATTTGGATTTTCTTTAAATTACTTAAACTATAAATAAGAGCAACCATTTTTTTATACAGAGAGGTCAATTTTTCAAACTAGAAAATGCCATTTTGAAATTAAGGGTGAAAAGGTTTAACTAAAAAATATGTCAAAACTAAAGAGTTTGACATTTCCAGATGAAACTTTACATTTAGAAAATGTAGCAGGGAAATACAGTGACATTTAAAAACAATATTCCCACATTACTGATTTGCGATTTTTGGTTAAAATGGTTGCTAAATTTAACCTAATTCTATAAAGATTTTCATCCCTCTAAAATTTATTTTTATTTGGAACTGTAATGCAATAAAATAAAAAAAAAAATCCCCCATATTCACTCTGATTGAATTTATAATCAGTTTTATATCTACCAAGGATTTGATGTACTGGCATTCTGCTTAAAGACAAGGTAGCCCCTTGCATTGAAGCTTGCTGACCCAGAAGATATGCAGATCATATTGAAAATCATCCATACCAGTCTCATTTTCTTATCTGTGATCACAGAATCATAGAATGGTTTGGGTTGAAAAGGACCTGAAGATCATCCAGGTCCAATCCCTTGCCATGGGAAGGGATGCCTCACACTAAACCATGTCACCTGAGGCTCTGTGATGACCTGTTAGCTTCTCACACACAAGTATTAAATAAATCAGTTCAATGCCAAAATATCACCTGTAATAGAGTCTTGAAGGAACTCACATATGAAATTTTGGCCAAGATATATAACCACTCATTACAAATGGCCGCTGTTCACAAAGACTGAAACAACTGTTCTAATTCCAACCTACGGCAACAAGATAATAAGCAGTAGACTGTCTTCAGAAAGTCTTGGATATTGCAGTGTTACTCCCTGGCGAATAGCCTATACTAAAGAATGAGACCATGTGTATGGTAAAATATGTACTTCTGGAAAAGGGTCAACATGTCTCTGTAATGGGAAATCAGCTGCAGAACAGGGAGGGTGAGAGTCCATTGGAAATTCAGTGATAAAACTGTGTTTGGACTTTCAAAAAGCCTCCACAGAAAAGACCATTAAACAATCCGGTTGAACTTGATGATCTTAAAGGTCTTTTCCAACCTAGTTGATTCTGTGATTCTCTATGATAATATGCCAAAGGATTGGAGAACAACTTCTTTCACAGGCTGGCATCTGTTTCAAAGCAAAAGTAGGACTGAATCATCACTTCTCAGAATGCAGAAGAGTGGAGTGAAACGCCCCAGTGATGAGCTCCAGAAGGACTTCACAGGATTACATGAGTGGGCAGCAAGGTGGCAGATGAGCACCAGTACAAATAGATGTTATGTGCCTAGAGAAATGCAATCTAAACCATGTCTGAATGCTGCTGTACTCATACCTGTCAGTTAACACCGAGGAAAGATAACCTGGAGTCCTCACCAAGAGTTCCCTGAAATCACTAGCTTTGTGTGCCATGACAGCTAAAAATGATGGTCACCACCAAGAATCTTTTTGAAACAAGACAGAAGAAGTAATTTTGTTGTCACACAGAATTTTGATGCATTCACATCAAATCTATGTGGTTCTGGCCTCTACCTCTCCAGAAAGCTCCAGTGGAGCTAAAAGAAGGCCAAGGTAAAAAGCAAGTAAGATAATCAAAAGGGTGACTGCTTTCAGAGGAGAGACTGAAAAAGCTGCAGGGATTCTGGAGAGATGAAAGCTGGGGATGAGGGTTACAAAGCCATGAAGATGGATGATAAACCAAATAGGCAACTGTTTTTCAGCAAAATTAGTAGATCAGAAAACAAGCCAAATTGCTTCTTAATCCAGCAGACAGAATATGGTACTCACTGCTGTACAAGACAGTACAGTCAGTCAAGTAAATCCAAGCACAATAGTTACTCAGAACCAATGCAAAATGGAATTGAGAAAGATGTCCCCTCTACTTTCTCTAATGTAATAGCTATGGATGCCTGGAAAGTAATAAGGAATAAAATACAGAAAGTGGCCAAGGTTTTTCACCTCCCAGCATGGCACCTTCTAGCCCCTAATTCCAAATTTCATTGCTGGATAAGGAAGCCTATGCTAGAAGGACCAGAGGTTTGACCCAATGAGTCATTTCTTCCATCCTTATGCAAGCATCAGGCAAGAGCGTGACATGCAGATTGTCTACTTACAAGCACATACTGCTGATATTTGATGTAAAGATTTGCCTTTACCAATTTGATTATAGCTTATTTTTAAAACATCCTTTCATCTGAGCACTGTAGTGACCCAATTACAACAATGGAAATGTTATAAACACATCAGTAACAAGTGTATTCAATTATTCTCCATGGTTATAAGAAGCCACTTTGACTCAGGAGCCACTGGCAAAATATGTATTAAACCATTTATTAATCATTATTACCTAAGCTATCTATTAATCATTATAACTTCTAGGTAAACTTTTGATATACACCAGAATAAATGACCTTGATTGCTGTTGCTTTGCATTGATTTCATGCTTTGGGTGCTTACATTAAGGAAACAATGGATTTATCGGCCCACTTGAAAAGTTCACATGGATTTTCTTCAATTGGATTTTGTGTTACAAAAGCACCCTGCAAAATTTCAGTATCTCGTTGTTGGCTTTGTCATTTTGGTACTTGATATTTTGCAGAAAAATGGCCTAATGATTAATCCCACTGATACCAATATTTTCTTTTTGCTTAGAAAATGCATACATGGAAATATAAGGAAATCCAAATGAACTTTCCAAGTAGACAAATGAATCCACATCAACCCACTGTGTGGCACTCTTTCCCACCACCTCTATGAATGTAATCCAATTAATCAAGTCGCTCCATCCATTTCCAAGCAATGATTATGCGTATCCTCTAACAGTCAAAAAATTCTGCTCAAGTGCTTGCTACCATGGGAGTCCAGACCTCAGGAAAACCTAGCACAAGCTATTCTGTTCATGCTCTGTCTTTCAGTTAAAACCCAGCTCAGATGGACCTAGGACTGATTTTGTTGGTGCTTGTGACCACCAGCTCATGTTCACAAGCGCAATGGTCTCGACTCAAGCCTCTTCAATTCAATCTGAAAGAGAATTAAACTAAAACAAATCCACTTCATTGTTCAATAGGTTTAAAAACTTCCAAGTCAGTTCCATATGGATCAAGTTCCTGATTGTGCCTCCCATAAAAGCTCTTGCATATATATTGTCCTGAAGCTTGTATAGATTCCTTATGGCAGTTTCCTCAACAGCAGGATGTAGATTTTCTGTCTCTGTGAGTCTCACTCTCCATCTAACTCATGTCCTGAGACAGAAGTGCTTCCAGATGGCAAAGACTTGCCTGGGTCACGCATCCAACTGTGATAGTGACAGCAACACTTCCAATACCAACATGTTGACAGGAGCAAGCATTTAGCACAGTCCCACGCTGGGACAGGCAACACATCACAAATCTCCTCAGTTCTAGGTATTATGAAGAGAGATAGATGCAAAGACCTTATATTTTTTCAGACCTGGCTGGGTATGACTGGGCCATTGTATGTGTCAAGGGCTAAGGAAATAGCTTCACATTGGGAACAATGTTCATGTGGGAGAAGAGACTTGCAAATTATGCAACTTTATGCCCTATATTCTTCCTGGAGAAGTCACTTGTTTCTGTGAAACTATAATGAAGTAGCCAATAATAAACCAAAAGGCAATTAAAAAAGGGTGATAAACTAGAGAAATACATGAATGGTTTGACTGTATTGTGCATGGGGAGGAATATGACATCTAGATGTCAGTTTAGATGGGGAGCAATCAGTTGTGCAGCCTGCTAACCTAGACTTTGCATAGGCCAGATGGTGACAAGGATCCTGAAGCAGCTCTTCAAAGGCTTCCTAGTCCTTTGGTCATCTTTGTGGCTCTTCTCTGGACCACCTACAGCCTGCAACTAAACTCATCTCCCACAGCAACCCCAGAGACCAGCAAAAACACCACCTGCTTGGAGAAGTGAGGATTGGAAGTGAAGATCAAAGAGAAGCACACTAGAAAACATATGGTGATTCTCCAAAGCAGATATTTTGTTGTTATCCTCCTGCTATAACAACACTCAGAGTACAGAATGTATTTCCTCCCTAAGTATTTAGGTATTCTCACATTAAAAGCATCCCCAGATGTTGTACAGACACAGGGTCACGATAACATGAAGGAGAAGGAGAAATATTCCTCAGGTGAGAAAAAGTGCATCCTTCCCCCAAAAGATGCCTGTTTTCAGCTGTGCCCCATTGTTTATTCCATGCAAACAAATTAAAAGGTCTGGAGCTCTTCTCTGGTCCTAACTTCAATTGGAATGGCACAGCTTGACTTCATGTGTCTAACCCTTCTCCATAAACTAGAGTGAATTAATACCAACTGTCATTGTCCAGCGCATCTCCAAACAGCAATAACAGGTCTAGGAATAAGATCTAGATCTCCTGAATCTATGGCTATTGTAACAGCCATTAGAAAACATCACAAATGGATCATATTCCCACTGCTGGCAATGGCACAGACATCTGAGCAGCATCATTCCACTGAAGAATGGAATGAAGAATTCATTCTTGACACTGACTGATGTCAGTACAGACCGAAGAAATGGACATTGCTACTGCAGTGTGTAATAGGATGCCGGAGTCCCCAGAATGTATTTGTGAGCTTCCACAGAACACATACGTGCCTATGCTCAAATTTGTAAGTAAAACTGGATATTTCCAGGGGTGCTCTTTGGAGTTTGCTCTGCTAGCCATTGAATACCTAAGAAACGTTTCCTTCAAGCTGTAGTTCCATCTGAAGTTTCCCGAGGCTGATCTGAGTAAATCCCAGCTGAACTTTGAAATCCCTAAAAGCAGTGACAATTCAATTGTTCATCTCATTTTCTGAAGTTAAGTCCCATTGTTCACCTTTAAGAAGTATCCTCATCTTTTGCAGAGAGTGGAACCTCAGCCAAGCTCTTTAGCAAGCTCCTTAGCCAGAAAATTAACAAGATTCAAGTTATTCTGGAAATACCCTGAATTATGTGATCTAAAAGCAAAAGGAAAACTATTTTGTTAGTAATATATAAGGCTTTCAAGTAAGTATAATTTAACAGCATCATAATGTCTGTGATGGTCCATGACGTTTTTGATGGGCAGTAAGAATTCTGCATCACTTCAAGCACCCCCAGGCCCACAGAGAAAAGTGTTAAAGGTTTGTGGGTGTTAAAAAGGGTGAGGAAAAATTAACTGGTTTATTTTCACTTTATGGTTTCTAGTAGAAACAAGCTCTTTGCAGGTTGTTGAGGGAGTTGGTGTCCTGGGAACATCAGCAATGACACACTGTCATTTGCTGGTCATGTTCAACAGCCATGTGGAGATACAAGGGAGCATGTTAAAAATCAATCTTTTGTGCTACTCTTCTACATAGATCTATGTAGATACATATATCTACATAGAAGATATAAACCCTTTTTGTCCAGCTATTTGAATGTCTGCTTGTAGATGGAAACCACAGCAAGTGCCAATCCCTTCTCTCTGCAATGGGTTTGCAAGAGCTCTGTTAATCTCACTGGGTAAATATCATTCTCAGTAATTTCACTCTGCTGCAGGGTACTTACCAAATTACAGTGTGTGGGTTATCACCAAATTAGAAGGGAAGCCATACCCTGCAATCAAAGACCTTGAGCACAAAGGAACTGTGCAAAACTTCCCCACTGTTCTGCTCTCAGTAACAACCTGGAAGATGTTTTCTACCTTCTTGTCACATAAGCCTTTGAAAAGCAAATTTGGACAACATAAGGAGTCTGCTAGTTCAGGATAAAACCTAGTCTAGATAAACCAATGTGTTTTAACAAGTTTAACTGGCTAAATCAGTTATCTTTTTACCCTGGCTTAGCTGTGCCCTCACTAAAATCACATGGGCTCTGCCCTCCAGTCAGAAATGAGTAGTTGGCTCCTCTTGTGTCATGATTATAGAGCAAGTGTTGATGTGTGAAAGCAGAACATGTTAAGTAGATTGGTTAGAAATGGCCTGCTGATTCATTGAAGAAGGAATATTTTGTGGGCTTTCATTAAATGTCTCTTTGGAAAGAGAAAGAAGAGCACAGTGTTCCCATACAGCTGAAACTTCTCTCTGATCTTTCCAGAAGATATTATTGTAATTCCTCATTTCCAAGTGACTTTTGTTCCTATTTTCCCCTCCCTCTGACTGTATATTCTGTTAAATTATGTAGAAAGTAAGAAGTTAAAAATTAGAGGAACACACTTCTGCTTTAGTTAAATGAAGTGTTTCAATTAACCCAAGCTTTTGGCCTCCAAAGAATGTAGGATGCCTCAGCACTATCTGGTTTTCTTCCTGGCAGCTTCAAAATGAAGTGACAAAAGAATGCTAGACAAACAGAAAATGCATTGTCTATCTAGTTCTGGTAGAGAGGAAAAAATAGTCACCAAATGTGATTTATGTTCCCATGGAAAACCAATTCCTGAGTGGCAAGAGATCTATTATAATGTGGATGTGTACCACTACCACTGTGATCACTCTAGGACGCCCTTCAAGTGTTCCTAGAAATAGCCAAATGAAAGAGGCATTTTTTAGTTTCCTCACGCCAAAAGGTCCAATTCTGTTGTAATTCAATACTGATGTAGGATGGACCATCTTCTGAAACAGGGCTTTTTACAACGCTTTAGATGTTGTATACTCAGTTCAAAAGCACCATTGTACAATACATTAGAAATGTATCGGCAGAATCTGGAAGTACAGTTACCAATTAATGTCTTGCTAGACAGCTTGGATATATAATTTCCAACCACTTGAAATACTTCCTTTCTGGTAGTATCATCCTATGCAGTTTCCCAGCTGACTCATGTATTTTGCCCAGTTATGTCCACTTTAGAAAGCAAGTGATGGCTTTGAGGACTTCACCCTAAAACTTCAGTGTTCTCTGGCACCCACAGTGATGCATGGCCTCATAGGAATGAAGTGATGAGAAGGCTACAGCACTGTGCTGCACCACCCAGTCTGGCA
The DNA here is from genome assembly GCA_009867235.2 of Psittacus erithacus. Classification (NCBI taxonomy): domain Eukaryota; kingdom Metazoa; phylum Chordata; class Aves; order Psittaciformes; family Psittacidae; genus Psittacus; species Psittacus erithacus. Next base: position 3,127 of record WYDI02008315.1, on the reverse strand, counting down.
TCTAAACCAATGATAGGTCAAATTAAATTATACATACGCATATGTATACCCTGCACTGTTGCTGGGCTTGCCAAAGGTAGAAGCAGCTGCTGATGTTCAACCCAATTTTTCCAAAGTAAGCCAACAATGCCTCTGTTCTATCAAAGACAAAAACACTGATGTATTTAGTATCTGACCAGGTTTCAGCACAATGACTCATCCTCTTCACCTTTTGGTAGGCTGGCAGGAATACAAAGAAGCTTTATAAAGCATCAGGCTTGCTGTGACCTTTACATTAGACACGAGATGCCCATTAGCTCCTCATATGCAGGCACGTGCCTCATGAGTTTTGGGCTTCTGTTTGCTTTACAGTCCTCTGCATCACACACATCTTGAGGACCTCGTGTGTAATCCACAGTGTATTGAATACAGGGGTGATCTCCAAGGTAGTATCTGTGTCAACAAAGGCATGATGTCATTGAATTATCTCAGATATCCCATTGTTGCCCTGCTCATCAGCTCCTGTCTAAGGTCATCCTTTCTTCAGCTCTACCTCCCTTTCTCAGCCCATGCATTACCTTATTTTACTAAGGTGAAAATGCATTTTCATCATAGACCCTTGCACAGAAAGATTAGGGAAAGCCAGTTGTCCCTGGGACTCTCCTTAATGAACCATGGGGTACTTCATACCCAAAATCCAACCTCCCTGAATGCAAACTGTCCCTCTATATCTTGCATCACTCACAAGATGCAAAACTATTGCCACCTTTTTATGCAGCAGACACTTGTGAAGTTGTGAAGAAACAAACTCCTGTGGCTTGCTTCTTTGTGAATACATTACCACAACATGAGTCACAGCAGACTCAGCACTCAGTATACCAAGTGTAGCATCATGTTCAGCTCCATGTTTCTTTCTGTTTTCAATGTCAGAGCTGTCACTTCTGACTTATACCAATGAGCCAAAAGAGCAATAACCCAGGTCTGGCAGTCCAATCACATAGTTTCTGTCTAGGAAAGCAGCCAAGTTGGTCTGGACACCAAGGAGGAGCCCCCAGGACAGGAACACACATACACTGTCTGCATATAACACACATTAATGGGTCCTGCATCACAGTCTTTAAGCCCACTTCATCCCACCAAGCTTTAGACACTTAACAGATTTATTGAGTAAGTTTGAAGACTATTGAAGTAAAGGAAAAACAGCAAACTGAAGACCAGGGTCACCTCCAGAGATGCTTCCCTGCTTTCCTTTACCTGCCTGAGTAACTGAATCCTAATTTAACTGATCACTAGTAGCTAATTGTTAATTTAATCACCTAAGTGGTGGTGAACCTAAGCCTGAAGCACAAAAGAGAATTTGCTGGTTAATTCCTGCTCCCAAAAGCCTCACTTTCTAAGTTAGGAGCTCTTTGTAATCACATCCACAGAAGACAATCTGAACTGAATTTAAATACACTCTCTTCCTCACAGAGGCAGCAAAAGGCAGAATCACTTGCCAACAGTTATGTCGTTGACAAAGGTGAGAATAAAACTTGTCTCCCTTGCTTTCTCTTGCTTAAGAGTATGGAAGGATCCAAGAGCTGAAGATTTCTGTCAAGCTCAACTTTTCTGAAGGTATAAAAGGAAACAAAAGGAGTTTTCCAGATTCGGAGTTTTCCAGATTCAGAGTTTTAAGCTTTGTGACAGATACGGGGATAATAATATTCATTAAAATACAATTACAGTACTTAGTGGGAATTATTTGGCTGATATAATTAGAAAAGACAACATGTCATTGTGCCATCTCCGTGATGTACAAATAGAAACAGCATCTACTGTAAATTACTATGGCAATAGCAATTAGCTATAGTTCTAATCTAACTTATTGTAATGAGCCATGAAAGGAAACACAGGGCTCAATAAGAGACAGCAGATGTTGAGTCCTAGATAGATCCTATTCATGGTCTTAGTGCAATGTGGTATCAGAAGCTGAAGGTTTAGAGGGTGACAAAACTGACAGAGGAATTTGAACACAGATGTGGATCAGTGCATGAAGAGTGTGGGACCAGTCTTCCAGGATATAGAAGTATTGGACTCAGCTTCTTTCAGCTGGGTTTTCTGTTGCCAGCATGTTAACATGCTTGAAAATTGAATCCAGGACACATTTTGTGTGGAGGCAGACCCTCTGCCCTCCTGTGTTAGGATTATCCTTTGAAGTTACTTTCATCTCACTCACTCCTGCTCTGAAGAGCAATATTGTGGTCCATTAGACAGTATCATTTATTCATATTTCTTAGATATTAACTTACCAGTTGTATGCAAAAGGCTTGCTTCAGGCAGTGTGACTTCCTTGTGTTCAGAGCAGGAAAAGCTCCAGGTGCTGGCAGCGATGGTGCAGATGCTCTCTACATTCCCTTTCCACCTGGGGCACTGTTCCTTCTCCCCCATGTTCCTGTTGGTCTCCTCTTCCCCACTCCGTTTTCCTAAAAGCCAACAGATTTCATCCTGTGCTTCACTTGGAGAAAAGCCATAGTCTGTTGGGTGCTCTTTGGAGCTTGATCGAGTTCCTGGAGGGCCAGATACCCTCTTGACTTCCCCAGCTGAGATCTCTATCCATCTTTCTGGTGCAGAGTATGATGGCACTAGGATGTGTGGCTATAGAGGCTACAGCTCCTTATATACTCTTGCTTCCCTTAGCCCAAAGGGCTTTCACTTGCAAGAGATGAAAACAGTAAGGTAACTCAAGTTTTTTCTGCTTGCCTTGATTTTCACCAAGCAGAAGCAGATCTCTTCCCACTGGTGTCATCATGTCCTCTCCTCTTTCAGACTTGGCCTGATGAAGTTGATGGTGAAACACAAAGATACAGGCAGAAAACAAGAGGCTGTGTATAGGCAACCTTCAACACTTGAGTTATGGCTTACTGTACTAGAGCTTCTTGCCTTTGCTACCCTGGCCTCCACTGCTGTGGCATGTTTGCCATGGACCAGACACGCATGCACACATTAAACAAGAGTAAGTGAAAATAGCTGCATTTCACAGAACCACAGAATAGTTTGGGTTGGAAGGGACCTTAAAGCTCATCCAGTTCCAGTCCCCTGCCACAGGCAGGGACACCTTCCACTAGAGCAGCTTGCTCCAAGCCCCTGTGTCCAACCTGGCCTTGAACAC
>WYDI02008314.1:83610-97304 GCA_009867235.2 Psittacus erithacus | reverse complement strand
GACAGGTTGTGGGGGGAAAACGAGCAGGCTACATGCTTTTTCTAATTTACGACTAAGCTTAAACCACGACAAAGGTGCAGACTCATACAGCTGTACATAGCCACAGAAGTAAGCAAAACATGCTCTCACACAGTCTTGGAGCACAAAAAAGGCTCCTACCTGGAGCTGGACGGACTGAGCATTGAAGACAAACTTTCTCTCCTTGGAAACTCCTATACTTTCTACCCGACCTCTATGATGTGCAGGAGGGATAGCCCCGCCTCAGGGTCCTTGACAAGAGAGGCTGTTTTCTATAGAAAAGGGAAGTAGTATCTCATCTTGGTGAAGACCCTCATCCTGAAAAGGACACCTAGCACCAAAACCTACAAGCTTTCGCAGAATTGTGACATTTCTGAAATGCTTCAGACATTATTAATTTTTTGTATCTCCTTCCTTATGAGCTTTCCCTCAGCAAGAGTGGGCTTTTTACAGCACACCTGAGCAGAAAGCAGTGAGGAGGTCTAACGCTTCCCTGCACTTAGAAAAGAATGTTACTTTTGAGTATCATCAGAGGCACTGGTCACAAGTGATGGCAGTAGATTCTTCTAGGAGCAATGAAATTTAGAAGACAACTGTTTCATGTGTGTGTGTTTGTCACAAGTTTATGCCAAACTGACATTTAGAAACATTCTCTGTTTAGATCTGACTGGCATTTACTCTTGATGTTCCTCTACAGAATTAGTTTTTTTCCAGTGGCTATACTGGAGGTTTCTCTAAAAATTTCCCCTTTGCTGCAGAGACTTATAACAACAATAACAACATACAACAAAAAAGTCTGCTGTCTTCCTGAGACATACTATAGGTGTGGCTTTTGTTGTTTGGATATAGGTTTCAAACTTACTCTAGGACTTGGGAATGAATTCTGCGGCCTACGAGGTTTCAGTAGTATGTAGAATACATATTCTGCGCACCTCCTAAAATACTTATTGTATGGCTTTCTGTGATGGCAGGGATTTGGCCTTCTTCCCAAACCTCTGCCTTGATGTGTCCTCTTACAAAATGGTTAGGAGTTTAATGATTTCGACTGTGCTCCTAGTTCTGCCACAGACTTCATGTGTGACACTTGCATTTGTCCATACTGCCTGTGTATTTAGCAATTCATCCGGTAGACAATATTTGGCCTTCTGCCACATATTCTGAAGGGGTACTTATGAATATCTTTTTGAGAAATAAACCACACTTCCTTGCGATTTTTTCAACTATCTGTGGCCTTGTGGCGTATGACACACAAAAAAAAAAAAAAAAGAAAGAAGAAGGATTTTTTTTCTGTATTTGAGAGTACTTGCTTACAAAAACTTTATTAATGCAAGTTTCGTCAACTACAAGCGCCTTGCAGGCTTGGAGTATATTAAACTGCATTTATAACACTGCCCCTGGAAATCAGGGCTTACCTCTGGCTTTATCTGAGACTAAATTTCAGGTACTGCAATTTAGTACCTGTCCTATTTGCTTTAATTGATGCCATAGTATTATGCTGGGTTGGTAGTATTACTACAGCTAGTTAAAGTTCCACCACCATAACAACCTCACAATGTTTTTCTAAGCCCTTTTTTAAAAATTTTTTATTGATTAATTGGATGACTGATATGACATTATAGATCTAGAATTAATAGTGAGTTTATGCCAGTTTAGAAGTAGGAGTGTCTCTTAGAGATACTTCTTCATGCTCAACTTCACAGCTGAACAGACAAAGTGAATGTGTCAAGAAAATTCACTAAAAAGTTCTGGTTTTGTTAAATTCACAGAGAAGAACAAGGCTGTTGAATCCTCTGTGAAAAAATATGAATCTGTGGCTTCATGTGTGCTAGTGAGTGCATCTCACACTAATGCACTGAAGCTGAATGGTGATACAACACAAAGTAGTCCCCATAGGCGAGTCTCACACAGACATGCGATGCTTCAACAAATAAGAAGCCTGCCTGGAGACAAGGAAGGAGTCAGTGGGCAACTTGGCAAGAGATCAGATGACTTTGTACCAGGTTCCTTGTACCTGAAAGAAGTTATACAGAGGTTTACTTAGGGTTTCTAAAATCAGTCAATGAATTTAACTCAACACAAAAATACATAGACCAAGACAAGAAACAGTAATTCTTGTACTATTTCCTTACTCCTGATTTCTTACCATTTTGGAACATTCTTCTGTAGCCAATGGCCTGGTCCAGACTATTCTGTGTGACTTTTCCAAACAATTTGTCTTCCCAACCATTCACTGCCTTCAGCTGAGCTCATCATCTGTTACGTATATTGGTCTAACAGCCAAACCTTTCTGCTCTTCTATAAGAGCAAGTTATTTCTTCTCTTCCTTTGCCTAGGATTTCCTATGCATCGCTGTAAGTCCCTGTTCCAACACCTTGATTTCTTTGCTCCTTTTTATATTTTTGTTCAGTGAGGAAGTTACTGCAAAGTTGTGAATTTATAGTGCAGTCATTCTTCTGCCTTAAATCCTTCACACTGCAGATGCTCTGAGGACAGAGGCAGGTCATTTCTTTATACTGCAGCCATGCCAGACAAAATGGTTTCTAGCTGTATGTACCAAAAGCTTTTACCTGGTCCTCTGAATTAGGTGCTTTCATGAGTATATCTCAGTCTGCTGCCAGCAAAATGATTGGTTTATGTTTAAAATGGGCTTTTTTGGCAATTAAAGCCTGCAGATTTCGTGATGGCAGCTGGGACAGCAGTCTGAGAAGCAGCAGGTCTCTGTCCTTATGATACAGTTAGATGAAATGGCATAACCCAGTTTAATGTTTCACTGCAACTAAAAGGGGTGGTCCTGGCCTGTTGAGCCCTCAACTTCCTCTCCCTTGCTCCCACCTAACCTGCATGCTGCCTGTGACCCCCTTAGAGGTGACAAACCGCTCTTCTGACTGCAGAGTGAGCTGATTCAGCTCCCTGAGCCAGCAGCAAACTAACCCCACAAAACAGTCAACAGGTTTTTGTTGGCTTAACAAACTCCACTGATTCACTTAGGGGTCAAATGAGCGCCAGAGCTGTGCAATGGAGAGGATGAGACCACACAGCTTGAAGAAGGCTGGAGAAAAAGTGGGAAAACAGGGCCTGAAGAATAGGACTGCCCCTTTTGGCAGCAGCAAGCTGTTAGGGCAGCTCAAGTGTCTGGCTGAGCTGCACCCTCGCCGGGCACAAAGGATACCCGCGTGAGAAAGTGTGCAGCAGTTAGTGTGCTGTAAGGTCACACCCCTGCATACGTCGCAGTAACTTCATTTGATCCATAGAAGTCTCTTGTTCTGTGTTTGTTCCCCAAATTCCCTCCCTCCAGGCAGGTAAGGGAAGTAGCTTCAGCTAATCTCCTTAGCATACCTATTGTCTGGCTAAAGTACAGTCATTATATCCAACAAGCCTCCACTGTAACCCCTCTGGGAGATCGAAGACGCAGTCCATGTGGGTTGGATACCCATTTGCCGGGACATTCAGAAGTACTACAAGCCTGCCCCACCAACAGGGACTCTTAAACCTTACCCATTCACCCCAGTCGCTGTATTGTGTCAGACTTCAAATTACTAGACATTGATTAGGTGGGAGAAAGGCTTGCCAGTAAACTTCTTTTGGCTGAATGCACATACATTGCGCAGCAGAACATGTCGGGCCCCTTATCTAATTAATTCTGTAATTAACAGACATTGCCCAGTTTTGGAAAGATCAGCTTTTTTGTGAGCACAGCACGGCGAGTGACTGGGACGGAACATGCGGGTGTGAATTAAACTTTCAGTGATCAGTTTTGAACTTATTCCCTCTAGTAATTAGCAAGAATATTCTACTAGAATCAATGGCTTAACAACAATAGAGGCAGCATAAGGATATGACTATTAGGCTGTAAACAGCCACTGTAGTTTTCTAAGTCTACTGTGACTTATCACTGTATTCCCCTGCCTCTTCCAAGAAATTACTAAACTTCAATTCTTCCAGTAAAAGGCCCCTCTAACTCGCTTGTGCCTAACTGCGTTTCTGAACTACTTACAGTGGAGAAAATACAGTCTTGCTAATTTGTCTCATTTTGGCTGAAATAGTCTAGGGAGTGTTCAAGTCAGGAAGAATAGATGTCCTGTCCCCAGGCAGATGATGGTCAGTGTCTCTTCCACTAGCACACTGATCTGCAGAGTAAATGTCTATCTCTACCACTCCAGTCTCTCAGGGAGACATCCAGTAATGTCTTCAGAATAAGAAACTTTTAGAGACCAATTACATATATATTGGATAAGCCATTAAAACATCACTTCATTTTAATGATCTGTATCTGCAAGAGGATTTAAATTAGTAATGGCTTATCAAACTTTACAATTGAAGTTATTAAAAAAGACCTCTGAATGATTAAAAAAAATCATATACGTATGTATGTACATACACTTACAGATGCACATACTCACATTACTGCAGGAAGAGCTGAAATCAGCTTGAGTTTTTTTGTTTCTCATAAAAGAAATGGCTCACACATGTCATCCAGCTTGAAAGTTTCCAAGAGAGCTGATTGCCAGCAATTATATTTTATGGTGCATTCTTTCACTCTATATTTGGTTTTGTTCATATGAAGTGCTCAGTACAATACAAAGGCTTGCAGAGCGCTGGAATTCCTAGATCCCTTCTGAAAACTTGTTATTAACAGAGGCTGCTTAAAAGTACTTTCCATAGCTGCTGGCTGCTCCTGAAATGCGTAACAACAAGATTTTGGGGGGGAAGAGGAGAACACCTTAAAAGAGAAAAAAAATAAACACAAACAAAAAAAGTATAAAAAGAAGATAACACTAATTTTCCTCATTCTTAGTAGGAGGTACAATGTCTTTATAAAGTAATAATTAAGAGAAAAAAAAAACAATTATTGGTGCCTTATCTGGACCTTGCAGCTGTACTTCACCCTTTTGCATTAGTAGCATGTGTTTTAAGGTTATGAAAAACCATGAAAATTGCATCTTAAAAGGAGTTTTTGTCTTTTTCCTAGGATTTGATTGAAACAGACAGCTACATTTTGTGTATATATAATTAGGCAGTAAAATAGGCTTTGAAGGCAGATTTCTGTTTAGTATGTGAGTCACATGCACAACAGTCTTTCATTCAGCAACCAAAGACTGATCTTTTTAGTGCCTCAAGTCGCTCAACATGTTTTCTGAATGCTACATCTTGGAGGAAAAAAAAAAACAAAACAAAAAACAAAATCAAACTGAAGAAGGAAAAAAAAAGAAAAGGAAAAAAACAAATCCCAACCAAACAGCTTTTAAGCCATATTTCTCTCTTTCTTTCTGCTTTTCCTCGTTTCTCCAAATAAAAAACAATCTGAAAAGCCAATCTAGTTAGTCTGTGGTGATTTAACCTTATGACAAACTGATTTTTACCGCCTTTCTTTCCAGATTGTTGTCCAGGGCAGCACTGAATGCTGCACCAGCTCTAGGCGTATCTAATCCCTCTCATAGAAGGCCATTGTGGTAGTAAAACTGAGACCAATGGCTTTTTCATTCTCCACCTCTCAGCTCTCCCAAGTAACGGCAATGGGGTGTCCTCTTCATGTTTTTCTTTTCAGATGCATAGTTTCTCCTTTTAATAAGGCTAAAATGAAGAGAAATAAAGGAACACAATCACATTTTACTCAAAGCTCTTTCTATAAATACCTTCTGGAGAACTAAATTTAGGAACAATTATCTGCAATCCGAGTTGTTCTGACACTGTGTGTGAATACAGCACTGTACCCTTGGAAGTTTCTCATCTATGTGAACATGATAAAATGTTGGGAGATAATACTTAGGGCTTTATATTTTCTGCTTAGGGTCACACTCTGGCATTCTTCCTCACCGCGAAGCATGTGGAAGTAAGGATGTGGTAAGGTTAGTGCTTAACACTGGCACAGTTCTCACAACTACCCCTTGCCAAATAATCACATAGATGTCATTGTCCACTTTGTACACTGGCAATACATTCCTGTCAACAATATTTTCCCCAAAAAGACAAATCATAACCCTGTAAAAGCAAATAAGAAAAGTAGTGAGCAATCTCCTGAAAAAGTGCACTTTTTTCTTTTCGCTTTTTTTTGTCAAAAAGCCTTGACCTCAGTGCTAGCTGTTTTAATTAATAATATACTAACATTATATTTCAGAACTGGTTCACCATTTTGAACAGCAGTACAAGAGAAAGTTGGCCTGCATTTGATTACAAATTTTTATTTTACCTCAGAGGAATTCTTCTAACCAGCAAAATACAGAGTGCTAGATAAAAAGATTAACAGATAGAAATAGTTCACGCAAATTCATTTCTCCAAATAAAACCCACTTCATTTTAATACTTCTTATCAATCTCAGTTACAGATACTTTTTAATACCATTATTAAAATTAAAAACCAGCAACACTGTTTAAAAGCTATAAAACCTTTATTTGGGCACAATTTTAACACAAGTGTTTTAATTCTGAGGATATTACATTTGTGCATTTATAGAAGCATAAAATTAAGAAGCAAAATTTTGAAATAAAAATTATGTCATTAATTCCTAAAGTTCAAATATGGACAGAAAGATAAGGATTATGTACTCTGCAAATACTATTTCACAGTCCAGAGTAGGGAGTAATTGGTAAGTATTATTCTCTTTTAAGTACAATTTGGAAATCTTCTGTTAGGCATGACTATGAGCTGGAATACACTCTGTAGAAGCAGTGATCCTCACAGAATTTCTTCCAAGTTCTTTCCTAGTATTTCTCTGAGAAGATAGTTCAAAAAATAGCACTTGTGCCTTCCGGACACCACAGAAAACCTTAAGCTCCAGAAGGATCCCTTGAGCATCTCCTAAGTTCTCAAGACTTCTGTAGCCAGAATTATGAAGCGTACATCACATATTTTTTCACATCTTAGTGGCTTTTCAAGGAGTAACACAAAGAAGTCTGCTGCTATTCCCACTTGAAAGGTTTGGAAGCACACAGCATCTTTATATAAGGCAGATAAAGCTGGGACTTGTGTGTGACTCTCTAGACTGCTTTTTCTGTAGTCCCAAAGAAGAGAGCAGTTGCAGTCAGTGGAAGGTCTGCTTGAATAGTACTTATTTGCAATACACATGTCTAAATCTAATGCAGACGTTGTTAATCACATTACACTTGATCTCAATATGCTTAACAAACATAGTCCTCAGGGCACGCTGAGAGATAAGTAATCCTTGTTACAGGAAACTGCAAGTGAGGAAGTAGAAGCATTGTGCTGAAAAGACCCATGGGTTTCAAAGTCCAGATTGTAGAGAGGCTCACCAGCAAGAACAGATTGCATGTGCTTTGTGTCTGACATGAACTGCGCCAGCTCAAGTCCATGCCACTGCTTTGAAAGAAAGACACAAGCAACGCACTCAGTTTAGCTACAATTGTAACTTTCTTCCCAAAGAAGAAGAATGATCAGCCAGTAATGATGGCATTTGTTATTATCCTATATCACAGCTGTGGTGTGGAACACTAGCTAAGTTCCATAGCCCCTGCTGTGGTTCAACTCCTAGATGTTGAACCAAGGATTACTTGAACAAGTCCACTGGAATACTGTACACATACCACACATTCACAGGGTTAGATATCACTGAAAACATTTCAAATGCTGTATAAAATTTTCTGGATTCTCAGGTGATTTATTGCCTTTTGTGGGAAATTCTCACAACATTAAAATTTTTTGTGATTTGATATTCCTTACCACTGAACTTTTAAATCTCAGAGCTTCTTTTCTTGCCATTTTCTTAATCTATCAGGCTTCTTTTCTTTTTAAATTAAACTTCTGCAATCCTACGTGTGCAGAAAATATTTAAAGGCTGGATGGATAGTCTCAAACATCAAGAATGCAGTTCTGCAATGTTCCATGTAGCTCCATAGAGAATGTCAACCTTGAAAGTGAGCAATACCTCATCTGAACCAGGCTCTCCCTCCACTAAAAAACATAGCTGCATTATTTTTGGCTGAGGAATTAAGGAATCTTTTACATTCATGCATTGGTTTAGTTACCATTTCAAGGCTAGATGGCTAAGTCACAGACAGAAGTACCATGAACTTCCCAAGGGAAGTGAGACAGCTGAGAACAGACCGCTCCAGTTCCTTTGCACTAATAAGATCATCCTTCTCCTTTTGTATTTACACTGCCCTCTTTTTTGTCTCGCTCTCCTGGTCTCAAATCCCCATCTCCCTTTTTCCTACTGCCTTGATCTCCATCTTCTCATCCTTCTTTTCCAGCAGGTCCCTTCTTCTTGTGCAGCTGAAGGTACAAAACTCTCTCTGTGTTTCTCTCCTCTTGCCTCAGTACAGCAAAGGAAACAAGGCAACAGCAACAAGGCCAGTCAGAAAAGCAGTTTTTACATCTACCAGATGTAGTTTTACATCTACCAACTCCAAACCACATACTTCTTTGATAAATTCTTTGGTGAGTTTTCAGGGTCATTCCCCTTCAAGCTGCTTTCTGTCAAAAATGTAGCAACATGCTTCCTCATCTCTCCCCCAAGGATGATACACCTAACCTTGGCTTTGAAAACTTTTACAGATTCATTACTCCCTTCAGCAACCAGTACACACTCTGCCTTTTAATCAGCTTTATCTTACTCCTAGTATGTACCATCTGATCCAATCTCTGGCCTATTTCTCATGTTCATCCAGCATCATACTTCTTGCTGGACAAAACCTTCCAACAGCCACTTCTGCTGCAGACTCCCTAAGTCTAACGAGCTACATCTCTGCAAATTCCAGTTCAAGACTCATCCTCCCCCTCCCTGGCCTATGACTCCTAGCCTTCTCTAAAATAAAACAATCCAATCCTATTCCCTAAACCTCAGTTTCACTTCCCCGTGCTCATCTGTTCTCTTGGAAAATCTAAGTATGGCACCCAGCCACAGGTCTTTTAAACTTTTTCCACCTTAGCACTACCCTAAAAAGGATGCTGCTCATCTAAAATACTGAATCTGCATCCATCATTTCTATTAAAAATTATAATTGACTGCAAAGCATTAAACTATTTTGAATGGAAGTAGCTGTAAAAAACACACGGTGTAACTGAGTACTAAAGCTATGACAAAAGGCTATAACAGATTTTAACATGTATTGTCTGTTTCTCATCACACACAGCCTATTAAGCAAGAAATACATGTTTGTAATATTATCTGAATGTTTACTCAATGCACTACATAAATAAATAAGCTGCTGTTTAAATTACTTGAGGAGAAATTGAGCATGTATACAGTGAACCGAAGGCTATATTCATGTTAGGGTAAAAGGTTTCTAGTTCAAATTCTACAGCAGAACTTCACAGAAGAGTTAAGTTACAAAATGGAAAACACTTACTAGGTTATTCAGTCCAGTTCTAATGCCAAAATGGAGTCATTCCCCATAGTATTTATTTTTAGTACTTTTTCCGGCCTAATTTTCAACCCTGTGCAATGGGACTTAAGAACTTCCTTTGGGACATTATTTATTTCACTGATTAGCATATCACACTGCTATGGTTTTTAAAAACAATCTTCAACTGTTTATTTGGTGGGGTTTGTTTCTTCTTTGGTTATCCCCCCTGCCCCCCCCCGTACTCTCAGAAGGATGAGAGCACCTTTTACACTCTCTCCCTACCCCCAAATAAATACACATACACACATAAGAGTCTTTCATAAATCATTTCCTCTAGTTGCCAGGCCATTTTTGTTGCTCTTCTATAAACAACACAGCAGTACTTTGTTTCCATATATAACCTGTATTCGTGTGCTGAAACAGCAGAGACACTGACCTTTGGATCAGGTATCAAACTGAGACTCCTCGTGAACATTCAGATAAATGTAAAAGAGTCTGTGGACTGTCACAAAGAAGAAAAAAACATTATTAGCATTGCCTCTGTAGAAAAAGAAAGTAGTATCTAATGTAACTATCTGCCGAGTGTATAATAACAGGACTGTATGTTTTTATCACCAGTTCCCACACTGGTCTGTGGATCGCCGGCAGTCTGCAATGCATAATAAGTTATCCACAACTAATCTACAGAGATGGCAGTTTGTGTGCATCAGTTAAAAGTTTATCCACAAGACTGTGCCATAATTTCTCAGGATTTTAAGGATGCACTAACCCAAAATTTTCAGATCAGTATGTTAAATTTCCCAGGGACTGCTTTCGAGTCTGCAGTAAGGAAACTCTTTATGTGCAAAACGCTGCATACAAGAGAAATGCCACCTATTGTTTACCTAATCGATCTGGAAAGTAGGAACTTAAAATAGGTTTTTGTCCTGCGGTCAGTGCCCAGTTAAGAAGCGTAAGACGTCACCGTTGCAGGCGTGCTCTGCGCGACCCCGAAAACATCTGCACACACGCGCACCTCTGCAACAGGAAACGCAGGAACAAAGGGTGCGGTTGGAAGAGGTCGTCTGAAGGGAGGTAGCTGTGACTCAGCTGCAGATGACGGTAGGACGACGTGGCGTCCTCATTTAGACATCACACCTTGCAGCTGGCCCTACTAGCGGACGGGGGCACAGGCAAGGGTGCAAAACAGCCCTTCCCGTACTTTTAGATGAATAAATACTCGTTGCAGCCCTCACTTCCCGCCTGCGGGTACAGGTATTTCGAGGAGCCGGGGCTGGGAATGACCCGCTGCCCCCGCAGTCAGCGCCGCCGTCGCCAGTCGCACACCCCCGACCAGCCTCAGCCAATGAGAGCTCGGCAAAGCGATTTCTGGAGAGCTGATTGGCCACTGCCCGATCCGAGCCCAGACCGCCGGCGGGAGGGGGGGAAAGGCCGGGCGGGGGGTGCCGGGCACAGGGCGGCCGATGTGCGGGGCTTCGGCCGGAGGAAGCCCGGGTCTTCATTAGCGTGTGTGATGTGCGTGTCTGGCGAGTAGGAAAAGGAAGAAGGGGAGGGGCGGATGGGGGGTGTGGATGGGAACGCGTTGGGAGTATTAGCGGTCTGCAGCTGCATTAATTAAAGACAGATTTCCTATTTTAGACAAACATCACTAATTTATTGGCCCTCTGTCTGCCTTGTAAAGCGTTCATGAATACAAAGTTGTAATTTAATTTGGCGAGCGATCATAAATGAAGGCGAAAATAAGTCACACGGTGGGCACCGGCCTCCTTCTGCAGCTGGGGCAGTTCCCCCTGGGCAGGATGGCGTGAGGCCAGTGGTCTTTTTGCAGCCATTCCTGGGAATTGGGATCTGAAGAGGCACCACCGGCCCTCAGGCTGTTCTGACATAGAAATGGGTAAATAAACCGGGTGAATAAATCTTCCATAACTCACACAGTGCCTCGGGGTGGCTCCTTCGCCGTGTAGAGGTACACAAAAGCCAGGAGGGAAACGAGAGTCTCAGGACTGAATTTTGTCACAAGCCTATATTTTGCCCATCATCTGGCAGCTCTGGCTAAAGAAACGTCTCTCCCACTGACCGCCGCTTTTCAGAAATTAAAGCGATGCTGTAGCACAGAGAAAGCAGAGGCATTTTTGCAATCTCTCCCAGCGGCTGTTCTTTGGCTAGTTAACAGACCATCTATTCAGAAGCAATTTTCTTTGGGCTGAAATTATGTGCTGACCGTAGCAGATCGCTTCCCATAATACCCCTTCCCCCACCCACTGCTAAATACAAACTATCTCCTACTCACTGTATAATAATGTGAAAATGACTGTAATTTTGCAGATGAGAAGCAGCCTAAAGTGAAACATGTCTAAACAGAGGTCGATATTGAAAAATCAGGGCCATTACCTAAATCTGAAAAACACATACTGTAAAGAAACAGGAACAGTGATCCACAACTAAGTAAACTAAAAAAAAAGTAGGCTTGGCGTTGCTGACCTGAACATTTTTGCTAACCAATTGAATAGAATCACCCAAAAGTTACCCCGGAGAATCCGTGATTTTCAGTACCTGTAACATCACCACCCTCGTGTGTGTTCCCCAGCCTAAATTGCTAGCGCCTGGTCACGAGTGGGCCTCACCAATGCTCCAGCCGTGTCTGCAGCCCCTTGATGAGCTCGTTCCATCCCATCATCCCAGCGTTGTTGGAAGGCCACGGCAGGAAGTTAGCGACACGTTTGCACCGCGGTGTTTCTCGTCTGCGCTACGCACACTCGGTGCCTCCATTTTTCATTGATACTTGTTTTTTCCCTTTGTAATGGCTTAAAAATTTAATGTGATCCAGGGCTTCACTGGCAGTGAACTTCCCCCGTTCATGAACCGTTCGTTATCAGCCACTGAGGGGAAGTGTTTTTACGCCGGGAGGAACGGAGCTGGTTGTCCCCGGGATGGTTCGGGGCCCCACGAGGGAGTGTGTCCCGGTGCCCTCGGGGTGATGGTGACCGAAGGGCAGCATTTCCCCCAGGGACGCTGCTCACGGTGGCTTTTGCCTGCACTTGCCTCTCTCCCGATCTTGTTTGTCGGTCCCCGGTGCCCCGGCAGCGAGCACGCTTTGCCCCTCCGGTACCTCACCGCTAGCCGACGAGGACACCTCGTGTACCTCTCGGCTGAATGAGGTCCGACAATGCGTTTCCCTACCCTGTCGCGCGTGTGCGGAACGCGGTAAACGCTACACTGTGACTTCCCGGCAGACACCCTGACCTGGGCAGCGTCTATCTGGCAGGGAAAACATCTCCGATCGATTTTTCACAGGGAAATCAAGGGAAAAAGGGGAAAACCGGAGAAAATCTAAGAAAGAAAAAAGTCAGCGCTCAGGGCCATGAGAAGGATCGGAGCCGGACCCCCGGCCCGGGGGCGGGCAGCGCCCCTTTCCCCTTCCACCACCCCACCCCCCCGCCTGCGAAAGGTTAAACGCAATTTAACGCAGTGGTGTAGCATAATGGCTCCCAACCTAAACAAAAGGAATGATTAAGGAGGATATTTTCGAGCCACACAAAGCCCGATAGGGAAGATTTGTGTTACTAATTCCTGTGAAAGGATGCTCGCGCGGTAGTTACAGGGTCGCCGGCATTCACACCCCAGCGTCCGCAGCCGTAAATCAGCAGCCCGGAGACAATAGGGTTATTTTCTACCCCCCCTCCCCCCCAAGGGGATAGAGGAGGGGAAAGAAAGGCTAAAACCTGACCTGCACAACTTAAGTCAAATTGTAAGAATGAACATGATATAAAATACGAGGGGGGAGAGAAGAGAGGAGGGGGAAAGACAAGTAAGGTTTAGGGGCTGGTCTGGGTGCTCCCCCACGAGCAGCGATGGGGAGCTGTCCCTGCGCCTCCCTTCGTCCCCTTCCTCCAGACACTGCTTTCTTTTTTCCTCCACTAAGCACGAAAATAATTGCACATGTGTACCAGCAGCCCTCTCTTGCTGGCTTCAAGCTGTTATAATTTTGAATGAGGGGGCATTTAAAAATTATGAGTGAGGTTCTAAATTGCCTTTTTGAAACCGGCACAGAAAAATCATTCATCATCGCTCCGAAAACTGCCCTGAAATTAAATTAAAACGAAATGAGGGAGTCTTTCTCCCAACGTGTGAGTCTTGGCAGAGCTACTCTCCACCCTGGTTTTCTGATTTTTTTCCCCCTCCTTCCTCTTTTTTTTTTTTTCTTTCTTTAAGCTCTAAATGTTATATGAGGTAATTGAAATGGGAAACATGATTTGTATCTGGCTGTAGCGGGAGGCTGCCGGCTGCCGCTCGGCGCAGGCTGAGGGCTGCAATGTGATGGGAGAGGGGTTTTTTTTGGGGGGGGGGGAAGGATTTCGTGAAGGGGGGGGGGGCGC
>WYDI02008314.1:68272-83510 GCA_009867235.2 Psittacus erithacus | reverse complement strand
GGATTTCGTGAAGGGGGGGGGGGCGCGCCTAATGCCTGTCTGCACAGTGTGTGTGTGCGTGTCTCTCACCCTCGCCGGCAGGCAGGAGGAGCGGAGGACCAATCAGAGAGCCCGGTTTCATAAAAGATGGCTCCTGATTGGCCGGCAGGGTTAGGGCATTGTGAACAAAGAAAAGTCCCTCTCAGGTACCACGCTCCCCCGCCCCGGCCGCCCCGCGGCCCCTGCGCCCGCCGGCCAGCCCTCGAGGGGCCGGTGTGGGTCCTGCCTTCCCTTCTCACCACCCCCCGCCGCCGGCTTTGCTTTAATTTCGCTTATAGAGAGAAAGGAAGGTTCACGGTTATCTGGTGCTCCCTTCTTCCAAACACAATAAATCTGTTGGAAGATATTAGGGTGTTTTTTTTATTTTTCTTCCCTAAAATAAAAAGCGGCTGCAACAAAAACACACTCAATGCAGTTAGAAGGAAAAGGTCAACTCGATCCAATACAGACCGTAAGTACGGTTGCGTGGTGTGTCTCTAGCACTTAAGAGGGGTTTTTTTTGTGGGTGTTTTTGTTTTTTGTTTTTTTGTTTTTTTCTCTGCAAAGGGGAGTGCTAAAGAGTTCTGGGAGTTGAGACAACTAGGGATATTTTTTTGGCTTTTAAAAAGAAGACGAAGGAAAGAACAATCCCACAAGCAGAATGAGTTATTTGAGGGAAATAAGAGGGCGAGAGCGCTGTAGCCACACAAATCATACTTGACGGTGCACTTGGGGGGCGTAAAAGCGTAGTGCCTTTCTGCGGTATTAACTGTCCAGATGGGAGAGGTTCCAGCGACACAGCTCCCGACAAGCATGTGCCCCACTGATCCGGGGAGCGGTGGGCACGGGCAGGGGGCCGCTGAGGGGTGGTGGTGAGCATCCCGGAGCGAGAGCCCCGGGACACCGGGAGTGCGGGTGGTTTACCGGGAGCGCTCCGCTCAGCCGCCGCACGCCTGGAACTCCCCTTCCCCCTCTCCCGAAGGCGGTGGGAGCGTAGCCGTGCAGCCCGCCCGTCGCGGTGCGGTGTTGTGCATCTGCAGGGCCGCCGCGCGCTGCCGGGACACGGCTTGTCACCCGTTCCTGTTCTCACGACAGCCAATGGATCCCGCCGGCCTCACGTGACGTTGTAACGGAACCGCCGCGCCTCGGGGGTTGGCGGCTGCTGCCGCGAGCGCCCCTCCCCCCTCCCCCCCTTTTGCCTTCGCCCTTCCTCCCACTGCCCGCCGCCGGCAATTCATTACGGCTTTTAGCTTCCCATCGCCGGCTAATTAAAAATACTAAGCTAAAGCTCCGAGACAGTCTGACCTGGGGAGGGCGGGGGGCCTGGAGCAGGCTGCGAGGTTTGCCAAGACAAGGTGGGAGCGATCTGTCCTGGAAAAAAGGTCGTCTGCTTTATCTTCTCGGACTCTAATTACCGAATTACTTACCGCGTGACTGATTAGCCCCAGCTCCCGGGGTTTTTCAATATTATTACTATTGTTGTTTATTTTCCGAGATAGCAATCTGAAACTCTCATTCTGTGCTTTTTTTTCCCCCCTTTTTATTATTACTATTTTTCAAAGCGCTGATTGAGGCGAGTGGGGGAAAAAAGGGGACAGATAGAGAACACCACCACCACACACACCCCTCCCCCTCTCTCCCATCCCCCCCCGCCCCCGATTTCGCATCTCTGGGAAAATACACTTCGTTAGAGAGCACGCTGACCTTCCCCCACTCCTACAAAATGTTTTGATAACCGGTTTATCAGATCAGTGATCTCCCCCCTCCCGCTCCTCCTCCTCGCTCCCCCCTCGTCTCTCCCTCCCCTCGTTTCCCCTCAAGTTACTTCAAGAAATCAGATCTGTCAGGACGTGCGAAAAAAATGCCACTTCCCAACTAACAGGCGGAATCCAGCCCAGATTTTCAGTCCTTTCTTCTTCTTTTTTTCCTTCCTCCCTTTCACTAATTTATCCCGATGTTAGCACATTCTGTCTTGTAACACCCGGGCGCCTGTAGGTTTGTTTCATGGGATCATTACTTACTGATGAGGATGGCTCCCAGGTCCGGGGCTGAAGACGGAGTGTGAAGTTGGGGAAACATTTTTTTATTATTTTTTTTTTCTTTCAAATTACTCTGATGATTATTACCTCTCGGTGCTTATTCAGGAAAAGCAAACAAAAACCTGGTCCTTGATGCTTCAGTTCTGAATGTGAAATATTACCTACCAGCTGGTAAAGTTGTGAGGCTCAGCTTTTTTTTTTTTGCCTTTTTTTTTTTTCTTGGTCTTTAAGCAAGGAGGAAAAAGCCCCCTAAACAAACAAACAAAAAAGGACTCCTGATCCGTGTGCCAAAGTAGGGGGAGATATGTTATTGACCGATTTATACTGGCTGAGATGACACTTGGGCTCTACTTCTTGATCACTTGCTCTTTAAGTAAAATGAGGCACAGAGTTGTTGCTGAGACGAGTGGGAACAGCATTGTGATTTGCTGGTTTAATTAAAAAATGATAAAGGACTAAAGGTAAGCATTATGCATATATATGTATAAATATTTCGACAGTCGACTCTAGAAGGGAGAGATCCCTTTAAAAATCATTTTAACTAAGCTTTGTCAAACACACACTCATTTGCGGTCACTGAGGCCACCTTGGTGCAGATCACTTAAAGTGTATGTCTTAATCAGTTTCCTGTACAGTCAGTAATACTGTATTTAACAGACCTAACAATTGTGTGACCTAGGAGTACATTAGAACTGCTTTTAGAACTGTTACCTCGAGAATACAGGTTTTTTTTTTACAGAAAATAAACATTTTTTTTTTAACCCTATGGAGTTTAATATTTTCCAGTAAACGTTTGTGTTTGTAGGTTGTTGGTGTTTAACAGAAGCTGTATCGTGGCAAAGAAAATGAGGTTTCCCACTTCCCTTAGCGCTCCCTCTCCCCCCACCCCAAGAGAGTAAGTGTAAAGGAGATAAAAGATAATACAGGAGAGTCACAAAACTACAAGGGTCTGGTTTAAAGCCACAAAATCCATGGAATGCAGGAAAGAGTGAATCTGTATTCCTCCTTTTTTTTTTTTCTCCTTTTTGTGCCTAGGTGGTGGTCCAATGGGTTAGATTACAACATGTGCTCCAACAGCCAGGCACCACTTCTAAGACTATTCCCTGAGCTTTGTGGATTTAAATACTAGAGTTTGGGTTTGTTTGCCTTTTTTTTTTTTTTTTGGGGGGGGGGCGTGGGTTTGTTGTTGGCTTTTGTTTGTTTGTTTTTTTTTTCCTTTTTGTGCACATGGCTTTTGAAGGGAGGTTGTGGGTGTTGGTATGCAAACATTATTAAAGATGCTCACTATAAAAGCATCACGGCCATTGCCTCCCATTTAACAAACTTGAGGAAGAAACGTATCAATGGCAAATAATTTTGACCGCCCCTACCTCGCCCCCTTTTTATTAGTCCTATTATATTCTGGTCACACTCAGACAATAAATACTCAACTGTTCTCCTCACAGGACAGGGTGGATGTGGACTGCAGGTTGTGAATGTAGACACACCTGGAGGAGGAAGACAAGAAGAGTTGAACTTAAGAGAGCCCAGCGGAGATAAACGAATGTCCTCACATCTCCAAAGGAAAGTTCATTGGATTTTGACTCTAGAGAGCTCATCTTCAGGATGTCATTGAACACTTCTACTGCAGGAAAAGGTGTGGATCCAAACGCGGTTGACGCTTATGACAGTGGCGATGATTGGGAAATCGGTGTTGGGAATTTAATTATCGATTTGGACGCCGATTTGGAGAAGGACAGACAGAAATTTGAGATGAATAATTCTACTAATACCACCAGCAGCAGCAACACCAGCACCAAGGATTGTGGGGGTTTGGCTTCCAGTGGGGCTAATGCTACCTCAGCCTTAGCTGATGGCCTAAAATTTGCTTCTGTTCAGCCATCAGCTCCCCAGGGGAATTCCTCTCACAAAGAGACTACCAAATCAAAAGTGAAAAGGAGTAAAACTTCTAAGGATGCTAATAAATCTCTGCCTTCTGCCACCTTGTATGGGATTCCTGAGATCAGCAGTGCTGGCAAGAGGCAGGAAGTTCAAGGGCACCCTGGAGAGGCAACTGGCATGAATTCAGCACTGGGTCAAAGCGGGAGCAGTAACCCAAACAGCAATAATAACACCACCAGCAACAGCACCACCATTGCCTCTTGTGGGAAAAACAAAGAGGAGAAGCCAGGTAAAGCTCTAGGCAGCAGAGGCTCCAAGAGGGATAAGGATGCGGGAAAATCCAGGAAGGACAAGCAGCATGACCTGCAGCAGGGCCATCCCAGCGGCAGTGGAGGTGGCAGCAGCCAGGCTCCCCCTGGGCACCTCTATGGCTTCGGGGCCAAGGGAGCCGGTGGTGGAAGAAGCAGCCCCTTCCAATGCGCCTCTTCTGCCATGGGAGAAGTGAGCAAAAGTACCCCGGACTCAGGGCTACTGGGAAACTCTGTTTTGGTAAAGAAGGAAGAGGAGGAGGAGGAGAGCCACAGGCGAATCAAGAAGTTGAAAACAGAAAAGGTAGGACAAAGCTCCTCTCCACTTCTGCTCTTCTGTGTGTCTCTGTGTCTCTAATAACTATCCAACAAATCTGTGTTTGGCTCCTTTGTCCTCTTGGGCATATTTGTGATGCACATCTGTTCTGCATTTCCCTTAAAAAAAGAAACACTGAGTCCTCCTCCCTAGACAGAAGACACCATGTTCTGAGTGTACTGCTCTTCCTTGTCTTCTGTCCCTGTTCTTGGACCCTGGAGAATGTTTCTGTTTTGTTTGTTCCTTTTGATAGCACTTGCCCAGAAGAAGAGACCTGGAAGTGGCCCTGACTGAGCTGTCCCTGGTTTTAGCAGAGGGCGCAGCAGTGTTGGTACCAGCGGAATGGCACGTGTTTGCAGGGTGGAGATCTGTGTGTTTACCAAGGGGGGTGCATAGCTTAGGCTTCAGGAGCAGCAAGTCCTGTATTGTGCTGACCCTTTTGCACAACACCAGTGGGCATTCATGACCATTCCTCCCCCAGAGTCTAAAGAGACCCTTCTCCCTTCCCCTGTCTGAAGCTGAGATTGTGCTTGGGCGCCAAAACAGAAGGCACTGCCAGAGACCTGGGCTCCATTGTTGCTTTTTGCCAGAGACACAGGATGCTTATTGTACAGGAGGGTTCCTGTGGTACAACAGCAGCCCAGAGGCCCCAGAAGCTGATGTGGAGAACAGGGAGGAAGGAGCCAGCAGACAGGCGGTGCCTTTCCTCTTCCTAGAAAAAGAGGGCTGGGAAGTGGGGAATGCACCTTGTGCTGAGATGTGTGTGTGCAAAGCAGCTTTCGGAACAGAGGGGAGCAGTTTGTCTCCTGTCTGGCAGAGCTTTCCTGTCTGAGACAGCTCTCAGATGTGAGCTACTCATTTATTGAGTGGTTGAAATGTATGAAAGAAATCCCATGACAGTGTGTGTTTTTCTTCCTGTTACGTTATGAAGGATGCTTTCTGTAAGAGTAGATGGCCATGACTCTTCTTTGGGAAGGGTGGAATGAGAGCTTGGCTTTTGTTAACTGCTGGTTCGAGGAGGTTCTGGTGTCAGTGGGAATTCTTCTGTCTGTAGGGCAGAAGGTGTCTTCTGGGAGACCTTGGGGCAAGTGTTTGCCCTGAGATTACAAGTCCTATGAATTCTACAGGTTGTAAAACAAAGATAACCTGGTCTGCCTGAAACATAAAGCAAATTGTCTGTCCCCCTGCCTGCCGAACAATCTCAGAGTATTAGATTGTGACTTTATTGTCAGCTGTTGGTCTTAAATTAATTGCTTTTACAACTTCCCAGAATGAACATCCTGCAAGGGGAAAACTTTTGGGTCCGTGTTAACTGTATGGTCTGCAAGTGTCTGGGAGGGCTGGAGGTCGTAGGGAAAATTTATGTCTTTCTATGACCTGTTACTGGGTTTTTTTTGTATTTTGGTCATGTTGAAGGCTTTGTAGTATTTAAATCTGCTGGATATTAGATCTGGGTGTTTATGACACCTGATACTTGTTAAAACTGGAAGGTAATTTCAGGGGCTGTTGTTCAAGGCAAGGAACAAATTAAATTCCATATTGTATGCATATTGCTGCTTTTAAGATAGCATATCTAGGGATGAATTTGAATGAGCCTTGTGACCTTTTCTAAATGCAGATGAGAGTCCAGGTTGCTGTAATTCATGTGTTTATGTTTGTGCTTTTTGATTTATGAGAAGTTCTGTGTGCGGTGAAAAGGTGTCCTAAAATCTCATAGTCTCTTTATTAACTTAGTACAGTAGGCATTTACTTCTGTTGCCAATAGTCTTCAAATTGCAGCTCTCTAATCTGTTTTAACTATCTAGATAAATTGCCCTAATCCGGTCTTCACAATGGCTGTGGTTAAAGAGTCAGAGCCGTTTGATTGGATTCAGTGGCTGCCTGGAATGTGGGAGGTACTGCCCTTTTGCAACCCCCTTAGCCTTTTAATCTCTCAGCCAAATGTTCACATTCAACAATTTTGTTTAGCTGGCAATCTGAACATTTCAGGACCTCAAAGGCTGCTGTCATGGCAACAGAGATTAGAGGGTGGCGTGGTTTCTCCCGGTTTTGTGTTCTTTTAACTATGCTCACACAGGAAACTGCATGAAGAATCCCTATACACACAAGTAATCTTATGTACGATGTAAACGGGACGGCATGCAGATTGAGAATGAACATGTATGGAATGCTCAGAGGCAGAGGTACGCGCTGTCTGGTGGCTCTTGCTCCAGGAGGAGGTTTGGAGCTTGCATTTCCCGCAGCAGCCGCTGCTGTTGGCACGCACCGACTCTTAACACAGACTTCACACGTTAGAGTCGTGCAGTGTTGGCCATTGTCTGGCACAATGGTGTGCTTGCTTACTGTCTGAAGTAACATCCCTTAGTGTCTCACAATAATAAAGCTCGTTGCTGGCAATGGTTGCAACCTTAAGCACAGCTTGTGGCACTCTTAATAAAACGTAAGTGTATTGTGCTTTATTCTGGCTTTCCCCCCCAGATGTTTAATAATCATCAGAAAGATATTTTTTTTTTTAAAAAAAGGTTTCAGATTCCATAAGTGTTCTTGCTTTGCCCATACACTAGAACATATCTGCTGTACTTGGCACAAAGCAGCTTGTGTCTGTAGATAACCAGCCCACATTTAAAAATCAATTTCCGGTTATCTTAATGTTGTGAAAGACACGTCTCACGAATCTGGATGTTTCCTCTTAGATACAAATGAGTTCATGCCTGCTGATTCAAAATCTGCAGGTTTTTGTATGTGGTGTGGAGTATAATACTGCATTTGTTTACAATTTGTGAAAAGCTTGGAGCAGATTCCCAGGAGGTTTAGTCACTGTTCAGCTTTCACAGTATGGTTCAGTGTCTATTTTTGGTCTATTTATTCTGTTTCCTTGCTGCAGAAAGGCATGTAAAACATGATAAATTGGATCTTATGAAGCCTAATTAAATCAATGACTCTGTTCTGTTGGCTCTTTTATGCAGAAACCGCAAGCATGTTGTAAAAGTCGCCACTCCCTTAATATGTGGATAAAGTCAAAGTATGCTGTAATTCTAAGATGTTTGAGCTATATTTGTGCAGCCCATTTTGTGGTTAAGCCACCAGTGACATGTCTGAATAAGTAGCTTTGACAGGTAGGCTAACCACTCCTAAGAATTTTGGTGTTAAAACCTGCCTCCATTTTTCCATTTCTCCTCCATACTGTTTTTAGCACAGTTACTGACTGTTTGTCAGCATGAACTCTTCATCTGTTTTAGCTAAGTTGTTTTTTTTTTGTGTGTGTGTGTTTTTTTGTTGTTTTTTTTTTTTTTTTGGTGTGTCTTTTGCAGCTGCTACATTGAAAAGCATTCAGAGTATCTACAAGAATTTGCTTTGTGTGTGTTGCGGGGAGATTTTGAGATTCAGTCAGAGTTTAAGCTGAGATACGGGAGAATTGTATTTGACATGTGAAAATCGGTATATGTGAAAATAATGCAGAAGATACAAAGCTATAATCAGAGGTGTCTGGTTGCAGTTTTTAAATGAATCAATCTAGTGATACTTCAGGATTGAATCTGTCTCTTGTATTAGCTTACTGCTTCTCATTAAGACTGCATTTTGCATCTGAAAGTCGTCTTCAGCAAATTAACATGTTGGCTGGTATTGTTTACTTTAGCTTCACTTTTTAATAGTGTGGATTAAGGATGTTTTACACTTCATCAGGAAACTGCATTTTACCTATTGATGTAAATCATTTAAGTACATGCTTTGATTAATTATGGAGAAATGCTTTTTATGTACTTTTCTTGCTGGCCTTGTGTGTAGTTTATTCACTGTGAAATAAAAGGGCAAGGAGGTCACTTGCCGTAATTAAAGAACAAAGTCTATTGTTGTTTGACAGCAAACTGTTTTGAAAACTACATAAGGGATTTAGCTGTTAAAAACATTGATAACTATGGGTGTCTAACAATAAGCACAGCTAAAGGTTCTTAAAGTTCTGTAGTGCTGTCTAGTAGTGTGAAGGTGCTTTTTGAGCTGGGTGAAGAGGTGTTGCCCTTTGGCCGAGGAAAGCTTTTTCGTGTGAACCTGCTGACCTCTGCTAATATGTATGACCAGAGCCGCTGTTGAATTCCTGTGCAAAGCAAAGTTAGCGTAGCACAATGGAGGCTGGTCTAGAACATTTATAAAATAAGAGTAGGGAAGCTGATAACCTTACTCAGAACTACTAGAAAATATTTCACTTTGGGCATTGGTAATTTTACAATTTTAATAACTTCATAAATAGCCAGTAAAAAGGGAAGGATTGATTGTCCAGGTGTCATGAGGTTAACAGTGTTCTCCATATTAAAGGGCTTTCCTGCAAGACTGTTTTAATTACAGCTATATAAAGACTTGTTTTTCCAAAGTAGCATTTTACAGTCCAATAAATGAAATGTATGTTAAAAGTGCTAAGCAAAATCTCCTGTAACCATAGAGGTGTTCAATAACCAGATTCAAGTAACATGGAAAGTCCCATCTGTTCCTAGTTTTCAGCATACAACCAGGAACTGAATAGCTGAGATTTGCTCATATTTTTTCCTTCTATTGATTATTATTATTATTATTATCATTATTTAAAATGTTTATGTGGCACTTTATAGAAGCTTTCTGAAATGCAGTAATGCAGGAGAGACTGTGAAAACACATGTTCGTACATACAGTTAACCAGTTTCACTTTCATTTAAAGAGATTTCCAGAAGCTCAGTCATTGAAGAATATATAATAGTGAATCACCTCCTGCAGGCCAACACAATAAGGGTCAGTTCTTCAAAGGTCGTACTATTTAGGTAGAACGTGAATTAATCTGTCAGGTTTTCCCTATGAGGTAAAAGGAAGCGGGGGAGGGGGGGGAAGCAGCCTTTCAAAGGATAACTTTAGCAAGCTCTTATCAGTCACCTAATTGCTTATGATAAAACCATTGACTAAAATTTTCCATGCGGAGACTTTTCTGCTCTTCAGAGAAGTGCTCTAGAATTGTTGATAGGAGGAAAATGACTCTTTTAAAGATAAGTTAAGTTCTGAACTGTTAGGCGATGAGATTCTTGGCTGCAGCCCTGGATAAAAGACCATCCGGCCTTTGTTTGAGGTCTTTTACTGAAGCTAATGACTGGTCTTGTGCCTCCCTGAGATAAATGACATTATCTCTGAGTGGTCTGACAGGAAACAGACATGTTAATGGTGAAGCCGCGGGGAGGATCTGCTGTAGCTCTGACAAAGAGTAAAGCGTGAACCCCTGGTTGTGATCATTAACACATAATGCGTTCCAGCTTCTCCTACTAGGGCCTTAATAATTGGAAAGTTATTTTATTGACAGCAACATAAATCGTAAATCTGAAATGTGCACTTTTTCGTGTATGCTAAAATATTTTTTCTTTTCCACTTTTTTCCCCTTAAGAAGCAAGTGGTCTCTATAGTACTGACTTTCTGTGGGAGATTCTGTGGCCTGCTTTCTGTTAATTGGGCACATCCTTTCCATGTTGTAAGCAGGTTCCCCCTTATTTGCTCTGTGTTATTAATGCAATTCGTGTCTGTAAAAGTAGGCCGAAAGAATAGAAAAAAAATCCATTTCCTCACATCTTACATGGTGTTCCTGGTCCATGTGGTATTGAGCACATTTTTGCAACCATCAACAGGAATACACTCTCAGAAATACTAACATTTTTGCTGTCACGAAGTCCACCTTTACATCTCTTTCGAATAAAAACACATACATTTTGGATTCCCATCACCCAACCTTGAAAAAAGTTTAGATTATGTCCACAGGTACTGTAGCAGCTTTGTGTTGCTGCCACGTGTTCTATATTTCTCAGATACGGTAGTATTCACTTCTTGAATATGACAGCTGCATGTTTCAGATCTCTTCCATGGTATCAAGTTGGGATTGCTGAATATAACCAAGTTTTATAGTCTTGTCTTGCTCTGACCTAAGATACTTCATACAGATGATCCAACAACCAGGTTATTCTTTATGTAATATGCTTAGCACTGTGCCAGCTTTATATTGCACTTACATAATGTTCTAATATACATGGTGATGATGTCACTGCTTTTCCTGAAAGGCAGGAGAGAGTGTCCGACTGCAACTGTGCTTTATTTCTTACAACTGAAATACATGAGTCCCCAGATGGGGTGACACCTGTGGATCTGTGAATGCAGTGACCTCAGTTGAAGGACTGGCCATAGTTTTGCTGAAAACCAATGTTTGTTTTAGTGTATTTATGTGTCAAGGGGTTATTTTTACTTCTTAGTAATAATCACAGAAAATGGGTTGACATTTTAAAAAAATTTTGGTCCGTTCACAACATTCCTTGTTGGGTGAAGAGCAGCAAAATAGTGTTCCATGAAAATTTCAAAATGATGATGTAAGCACAAAAGGTAAATAGCTTTTAAAATTTAGAAAAGTTTGCTATATTTGTTTTTCCATTTCAGTTTGATGATTTTTTTTCTTTTTCCTTTTTTGCACCAGTGTTTCTGCCCAGTGGAGCTCTTTCATGGTGCAGTTTCACCAAAATGAATAATACAAGCTATGATTTTTTAATTTGCTTAAAAATCTGTTTAAAATAAGGTAATTTTAATAAAGGTAACAATAATTTTTCATTTGATGAGTTCTCTTAAAATGAGATTTTAAATCACAAGATTTAAAAAAATAAATAAAATTATTACGCTCTTGAATTAAAATCACAATTTACTTCAGGCTGTAGTAGCCTTTACTTCACTGAGTAGCCATATGGGAAAATACGAAGATCAGACTGACTTTTGGTTATGCTGTAGCCAGGGTTTCAGTAAGCGCTCTGTTGCATTTTCTCTTTCAATTCTGACTAAATGGTCTTGGCAATTGGAACAAAACTTTACAGTTGAATGGAAGGTTGTAAAATTATTCAGTGACCTGACTGACAAGCAAGTTCTTGTAGGTTTTTTTCTCCCTTTTTTTGAAAGAGCTGAGAGAAAATTCAGGGGAGTGGGAATAGGTGGTTTCCTCTCATGCCTCTGTTTGCATGTACATGTACACATGCATAATATGTATGCTTATGTAGAAAACTATTTGATTAAACAACATAAGTGGGAGTATAGGGTAAGTTTCATGAAATGAAATAGGCTTGGTGACTATATATATTGGTTTTCCAGCTGCAGGCTATCTGTGGTGTTGATTAAATTTTCTAAAGTCTTAAGCCAACACTGCCAAGTAAAGAAGTTACATTTTAGTGACAGAAGTTTCTAGTACGTCTGCTTTTCCTGTAAGTTGGCAAATACTGCTGAATCTCGAAGGAATCAACATTTCTAGCATCTTCTTGTAACGTTGACTGAGGCTGTTCAGATCAAAGTCCTTGGGAATTAGATGTGAAGCTCCTTGTTTCAGTAATTCTGAAGTGAAGACATTCTGTGTTGAACTGTATGTCCTTTATGATGAATCTTCCTGAGCCATTCTGACTTGCCAGTCTTCAGAAAAAGAAGATACCAAACATTTGGTTCCCTTATCTTCTCCCACCTTCTCCTCTCAAGAGTCTTCCTAGTCTAGATCATATTCTTGGACACAAACACAGCTTGGCTAAGGTGTTTCCGCTCCTGAGAATCTCCACCAAATAATAACATAAGAAAAATGTCCTCGTGTGAGTGTTTGAAGTATATGCCACTATTGGTACGTGGATGCTGTTCTTACAGGCAAAAGAGCAAACTAAAATCTATTGATTGTGGTTACTGGGTGCTTTCAAAACACTGGTATTCTAGTTGTTGAATTGTCTTGTCAAGTTAACCAAGAAGCAGATGGCATTATGCCACAGAAGTGTATATTTACTTAAAGGAACTTTAGAGGTTTTGATGTGTTTTCTTTTCCGTATATTTCCCTGATGGCTTCTTTTATTTGAAGAGTAACATGAGGAGACCTGGTAGCAATTTTATTGCTTTCCCATAACAGTTTGAAATAATAGCTTGGTCTTTGGTTGACAGTCAAATTTCTACCAGTCAGCTTGATTCTGTTTTTTATCATGTGGCCATAGAATATAAAAAGTATATGTTTGTAGTTTGCCCTCAGAAACTGGCCTTTTTGTTCATGCCTCAATTAGCAACAGAACACTAACGCTCCAACTGGTCACACTTTAGTAAACTCCTACAGCTTACTTTCTTCATTCTGATAAAAGAAAGCATCATGTTTAGGCTCAGTTTCCCAGGAAAGCTTGTGGCACATCTGGCCTCTTTAACTAGGTGCACTGGGCAGTTTGATTTTGTAATTTACATTAGCCATTGATTTATTTCAAGGGTTCTGTTAAGTCCACCCCATGAAAAAACCCCACAACAAAGCCCAACAAATAAACATAAATTCACAGTACTCAGATACCACCTTTACTGATGAATTTCAGTGCTGCTGTGCCGAATGTTTAAAAAAATACAAGTATCATGGGAGCAGTACCACCAATGTCCATTAGATAAGCACACCTTTTACAGTCTTCAATGCTTCCCTCAGCCACTAAGAAGAGTGAAAACCAACTTGTAATCTCCTTTCTTATAGTGCTCAGGGCCAGACCAAATTATTTTTGGATTTCCTGTCACCCCCTTGGCTGATTTCTGTGGATGGCTTATATTAAAAGCAACAATAATGTTTGAATTGGAAGGGTTTTTTGGGTTTTCATTCTTCATAGAGAACTGTTTATTTGTGTATGGTTCACCACACTACATGGATAGTGCTATCAAATCTGTGCTTTATTATAGGCTCATACCAGTGGAGTAATGGCAGTAGTTTTTTTGGGGTTTCATATTCTTGCCAATTCTTCCTTTTTGAAGGAGAGAATGAAACTAGATCCGTATCTCTGTGACTAAAGGTAATAGTTAGAAGCAAATACAATTAGAAATGGACCTCATTACTCAGTCGAACTTTGTTTTGCTGTTAGTAGTTTTAACTCTGACTTAGTAAATGTTCAGGGAGTTTAGTTAGCCCACGCTGACGATAAGGATCTAATATTCCAGAGGTGTTTCTGGATATATTAAACGTACTTGACATAAAGTTTTACTGGTTAATTTTTTGCTCTGGGTTTAATGTTAGGCAGTGTGTGTTGAATTGCAGTGGAGTTCTGGAATTTGAAGGAAAAATGCTGATGCAGTTTGAGAACAATGAAGGTGGTTTTCCACACCCAGTGTTACTAAAAATCTAAATTAATGTTCTTACCCACTTCAGCCACTAGTAAGATGCAGTGTTGTGTACTAGTGTTACTAGTTGCTTTTTAAACATAGGTTTGTATATGTGTATGTGTGTATGGATATCAATATATATTCTCATATATATGTGGGAGATGCATATGTGTAGAGATATGTACATAAAACATACACATGAAAAAAGAGCTGCTACTGTTTTATAAATACAGCAACTGAGTTTGGCTAATAGTCTATATTTACATTTCATGTTCAGGTCTTTTAACAGTCTTTCCTGTGATGCTGCACCAGATGCCAGACATTGAAGGAGAAAGCAAACAGCTGTTTCCATTACAGCATTGGTACATTAACCTCTGCACTTTATTTTGATTTTTATATTTCCTTCCAATCTTTCCTAATCACCCTTTAAAAAGGATATTTCCCTCCTCTCTGTGATTTATCTGTCTGCAGGGTTCCGTGTTATTATTAGCTTAAAAAATGTAAAATCTCTGCAGGGTTTTTTTCCCTCTTAAGAACTTAATGCTTTGACTCTTGCTCACAGGGAGCACGGGTTTACAGCCCTTTCTCAGCTCAAGTCAATAGTTCATTGCATTACATCTGCGTAAACCCTACTGGAGATGAGTCCAGGTTACAAAACAGGATCCAGTATGACCAATTTGATTGTTCTTGTAACAACTTGAGCCACTGTATTTTTTTGTGCGCACTGCCTGAATAGTGTTTTGTTCGTTCTTACTCTTTCCTTCATCATCTCTCTAAAAATAATAGTTTCATGGCTGTATGCTGTTATTGCTGAGATGTGACTGAAAACTGCATTCAGTACAGTGAAGCACATTCATTTTCATCTAGTACCTGTTTATTGCCTTGAGCACTGTAAATCTGTCAGCTCTTCACGATGCTTTCACCTCTTTCTTCACTGCTCCAGCTTCTAGTTTGACAATGTTCCCCTGAGGCAGAATTCTAATCTGCTTCCAATTA
Organism: Psittacus erithacus; assembly: GCA_009867235.2. NCBI lineage: Eukaryota > Metazoa > Chordata > Aves > Psittaciformes > Psittacidae > Psittacus > Psittacus erithacus. The sequence goes on along the minus strand of WYDI02008314.1, from coordinate 68,832 downwards.
GTTTCGAAATGTGATTCAAATTTCCACATTATGGCTGCTGTTTTACTTGCACGCACACAACTAGAAACAAATTAATGCTCTTGAATATTTATTTTTGAGTCTTCAGATTTACTCTGGGAGGAAAAGTTGCCACCTATTTTCAAACTACTTCCAAGATTTACATTTTTCCTCAAACTGCAATATTTATTAGAGGTTTGAAATGCCTCTTACTGTGTAATTTTACAAAACCCTCTCGGTTGGTTATTACATTGCATGTCGCTAAATTAAAAGAAATAAAAAAGAACAATACTTACAGGTGAGGTTAAATTTTGGTTGTGAATGCTGTGCTTATTCACTATTTGAGGCACAAAACCCTTCCCCTCATCTTCCCCTCCCCCACCTCTCCGCCTCCCCCTTCCCCTCCCCCTTGCTTCTCCTCTCTCTGTCCCTCTGTCCCTTTTCTTTCTTCCTCTTTCCCTTTTCTCTCTCTCTCTCTCCCTCTTTTCCTTTCTTCTCTCTCCCTTTCTCTCTCTGTCCCCCACCCTCCGTCTCTCCCTTTCTCTTCCCTCCTCCCTCTCTCC
>WYDI02008314.1:28742-60148 GCA_009867235.2 Psittacus erithacus | reverse complement strand
AGGACAGGTTGTGGGGGGAAAACAAGCAGGCTACATGCTTTGTCTAATTTACGACTAAGCTTAAACCACAACACTGCCTGTAGCCCGTCCACCATTTAGCAATTGGTCAGCTAATCTGCGTATGGTTACATCACTGATTTCTTACTACACGTGCTCAGGGAAGGGTCTTTTAATCTGGGCAGGAGACTTTTGACCTGTGGGTGTGATTTTTAATAATATGATGAGGGTATAGTGAGGATAATTCATCTAAAGGGCACCCTAATCATGTTCTGCCTACATGCCAAAGTTGTATCCTGACAATGTGTGTGTGTTTCAGGATGTACAAGTTTTTAAGGGTTGCTTTGCCTGATTAGAGATTTGTTATCCATGATTCTTAATCTTCCTACGCAAGGGCAAAGCCTTCTCCCCAGCTGTCAGTGTTTACAGTCTCTTCTTTAGTCGGTGGTATTGCCAGGCCATACTGACCTTTTAGGAGGCTCAGGCTTTTCCATATTGACACAAGTTTGAGGTTTATTTACTATGTAAGTCCCAATGTCTTTACTATATGTGTGCATCAGCATCAGCCCCAGTTCTCTCTTTTGGAGCTTCCTCTTCCAAATCTGTACATACAGATACCGTGGGAGTTACCATGATAACTGATACCATTTGCAAGGCAGTGGAGGCCTAGCTTAAATGACTTGGCCTGAGAAATGTGCTTTAGGTAGCTGTAGCATGAGGCAAAGATACTTAATATATGAGACAATAGTGACAAAAGTGTTTTGAAACTGTTTTGCTTTGTCTAACCTCACTAAAGATTCAAAAAGCTGTATTTGTTAGTAAGCCACAAATACTTACTGTGTAGAGATCTATAGTTGCTTCCATATAAATGAGCTTGAAAATGTGTGCATAATTGGAGAAAACATTGCTGTGGTGGATGTGCTGTAAAAATCTTGGGCATTTAGAAAGCGGAGGTTCTCTTTAGTTTGCCCACAAAATCTGTGTCTGATTTAGTGGATATTTATGTTGCTTTGATTATCAAACAGTTTCAAAGTATGGTGAAATAATGTTTGCTCCCAAGCTGTTTTTCTGAAAAGTCACTGTGTATCAGTTAATTAATGATGTTTCTAGCGTCAGCATGTTGTTCAAGAAGTGAATTTCTCATGTTAATTAAAACATGAATGTTATAAACTTAAAATACATTTATCTGACCTTTTAAGGGAATGGCTTTTGTGCTACTCTGTGCCACTGTTATAATGGATAGGAATCAAAATGTATTAATGACTACATTTTCTGTCTCATGAAATGAAGTGTGGAGATCTCTTCCCAGTGTGTCACTTCTGTTACAAGCAAAGATCTTGCCAATATTAAAATTTGAACGCCTCCTCCTCAGTCATCACTGCTGAATAAACTTGGTTTTGACTGTAACTTTACAGATTAGCAGTTCCTTACTGCCCGTATTGCTCTCCAGCACTCAAGGGTAGCCTAAAATGGCTGCAGATTATGATGTATGGCTGCTCTTGTGGAGCTGCAGCTGTGAATCTCAAAGAGGATGTAACCATGCAGAATCGCTCTTTTAGATGGTCATTAGCGCTGCATAAGTACAAGCCTCTTTTTCAGACAGCATTTATTCTTCACGGTTCTTCTACTAGTATGTGATGGCAATGTCATTTGCCAAGCATTGAATAACAATGAATGTTTTATTGAAGTACAGTATTCTGAACCAGTGCTTTTTTAAGCTGTTGAAGTGCTTAATTTTCGTTTGACTGCTCCTTTTCATGCAAATGTGAGTGTAGCAGAAAAAGCCAATACATCCTCTTCTCTTCTGCTCGTGTGATGTATTGGACTAAGTGAAGGCTTGTGTGGGGGAAGGAAACATAGCTTAATTTGTCAGTTATCCACTGGCATTCTGTCTTACCCCAATTTTAGTTCTCTTTCTTAATTTTGCTTAGAACATATGTGAAAATAAAAGCAGAATGCTTTCTGTGTGATGCTAAGGAAAAAGCAAGCCAAGAAACAGTCTCTTCTTTGCTCCTAAACAGAAGGAAGACCAAATTCCAGATTCCTTTTGCATGAATGAAAATAAGAATTAGGTTAAAGATTTCAATGCATGGTTATTTCATTCGTCCTCCAAGGATCTCAAAGTGCTTGGAGACGTTACAAATTTATTTCTGAAGGGCAGATTTTTAATGTGGCTAACACCTACAACTGTGGTAAGATTTTTGAGCTGTCTAGCACCTACTTTTGCCATTATGAGAATCTGAAGGAAACCCATGCACTCACTGTGCTTTGTTCTTTTGAACATCTGGCCTCTTGTTTCGATTTGTGAGCTGTTTTGAAAATCTGGCATCAGTTCTGCGTTTTAAGTTCTAATTAAATATAGTACACTGTCTGGCCATAAGCTTCACAACACCCAGAGGGAAGGAAGGGAGGTTGGAGGGGTGGGAGTGAAGAAGCTTTTCTCATTTTATATTCAGTGAAATTGAGATGGTGAGATCATAGACTTATTGAAAATTGCCAATATATTACCACACTGGATAGCTCCATCAAAAGCAGCTTTTAGAGCCTAAATTCAGACCACAAGAAATGTGCCTGTGATATCAACACTCCTGGATTTTAGAACCACACAGCAAATTGTATTATGGCATGGGAATTACCCGTAATATGCCATAAGCACTGACTGCAACTCTTCCTACATTATCATCAGACTCTTTAACATGATTTGTGAATGTGAAATAATATTCGCTTGTTTTTGGGGACAGAACAGCAGATACTGTGTTCTTTTCATGAAGCAGTAAACAAATATTCAAGTGCTGTTGTACTAATTTTAATAAAAGAGTGAAGACTTTTCTGTATCATACCTATCAAGATCAAAGGAGTTTGTGTTTATCTGATTCTTTTTGCCATTTTTTCTCTGTAGAAAAGCTAGGTTGCAGTGTAAGAAATGTATGAAGCTCTTTGCATTAACTGAAAGGCAATTCTGTTTCTGTATCTTGGATGTTTGTGTATGGTTTTTCCAGTGTGCTTGTGTGTGCCTTTTCTTCGTTCTCTTTACTCAACACGCAAGCAATGCATCTTCAGGTATCTTTCATCCAGTCTTTTCTGCTTGCCCATTACTCATATTGATTCTCCAGTGGTAAAGGAAGCTTTGTTCTCAATGCAGTTTTAAGAGTACAGTATCAGAGCCTGTCGCCTAAACACTACTGATGCTAAAGAGACCTTGCAAGACCACATAATTTTGTGGAAATACTAGCTGATTTGTATTTCACATTTTGCAGTTCAGGTACAAAAAGCAAAACAGACTAGATCTGTTTTAGTGCCCAAAAGAAGTGAAATTCCAGAAGCTAAAAATTATAAGAAAATTTTTCTTCCTTTTTCAGTAACCTAAAGTGGTAATAATAATAATACAAGCAAGGTAGCTTCATTTTTAGTGTCATCATCCCCTTAATGTATTTTATTATTGATACTGTTTTCTACGGTTTCAGGTGGAGTAGCTTACTCAGATTCAAAAAATGAGTGTGCCATTAACTTCAGTGTCTGAGAGTAGTGTTTTGAACTACTTTGTTTGCAAGTAGGCTTTAAACTAAAATATTGTGTTACTTACTGAAAACTGTTGTAAACCAATGAGCTTTTTATGTTTTATTATAGTACAGTATTTGTTTTAGTCAGTCCAATAAGAAGGAAAGGAAAGGTAGCAGAGGTGTAATAAACCCTGGTTTGATTTGCACAGCACAGTACATTATAGAACTATAAAACTGTGTGATTAGCTAAGTCATTAACACTGTCTTAAGGCAAATAAGTGTTTAGAGCCTGACACAGTGCTGAAAACCTTTCTAATGATGAATTTAAAAAGTAACTGGTGATGCTTGGAAAAAAGATTCTGCTATTGTGCATCATCAGGAGCTCTTTATTAGGGCTATCATCCAATTATTATATTCGAATACATTCCCTGTTTCACAGCACTCTGTATCATTTTGAGACTTCCTTGAGAACTGTGCCATGTAGAACCTGGAAAGCATTTGTACAGGATCTCACCACTGAAAAAAAGTTAACAGATTTAAGTCCTGCTCTCTGCTTGATGAAAAGGTTCATTTTCATTTGCTCTTTTTTCCTGCTTTTATTGGCAGTGAGTTAGGAGACACAGTAAGGGCCAGTCTAAGAGACATTAGAGTCAGTTAAAGTTTCCACTTCTCTAATAGCATCCCACTTATCCAGGTGCTGTGTTACTTATTTATGCTCTTAAATCAAAATTTTCAAGTGTGATATGAGAGATCTCTGACTGGTATGAGACATCTCAGAGGTCACAGATTTTTGTGCAGAGACTGCTCCATGGTTTCTGAGAAGCAAAAGCTGGAAATAAAGAAAACCTTGACCCCGTTCTGAATACAGTCTAAAAATAGATCTAAGTAGTCTGAAACAGCCTTGCTTTTTAATTTGCTAGATAGTGGGAGGCCACTGCTGTCAAACTTTATTCATGTCACTTGGCACATTAAGTCCAACATTTGATATTAAAATGTATTAGTTCATTCGAATTTGAAAACAATGTTAGAGAACTTTTGGAAGACAAATTTCCTGTCCCAGCCAAATGAACAAAACCATGGTTTCTTAGTAAACTATAACTTCTGTAATTTTGTTCTCTTTTTTTTTTCTTTTTTTTTTTTTTGCCATTATCAGCTAAGCAATGATTGAATCACTTGTTTTATGATGCATTCATGAAGTTATTGCTTTGGAAGACATCTGCCTGAAAAAAGTTTTTTCCAGGTTACCTTTTAAACAATTGAATTGCAAAATCACTAGTCCTCATAGAGTGACGGAAAGAGAAAACACTTGGAAATGAAAATCTTCAGGTATTTTAGGCTCACTCTCATAGCATGCTGTCTCTTTGGACATGTAAGAGAAACATGCCCTTTTTAATATATACTAGGGAGAATCTCTGCATTTAAAACAGCAGATTTACTCACAAAACATGTCTAAAATAAGATAGAAACTTACAAAACATGTCCAGGATAAGGTAGAAGGTATTTCTAACATTGTATCAGCTGTTAAGCTGCAACTGATAGATATTTAAGGACCTGGTGTGCTCAGGCATTCTTTTACTAGGGCAAAATAAAGAGCAAACCTGAATGAGCAAAGGACTTTCATACACAGCATTATACTGTCAGGCATCAGTTTGAGTTTAAAATCTTGCGTGTCTTTGCCAGGAGTTGCCATCTCCATGGCTGTGCTGGCAGAATGATTGTGTGAGTGCCGTCTGTCCCCTTTGGTGCAAAGCCTACACTTAGCCTATGGTTCCACTTCTGCAGCAGCCAATTTCGAACTGGGCTGTCACTGGTCACACTTTTCCATGGGCCCTGGATAACTACCTGGCTTCAAGATGAATCTCACCAAAAGTGTGAGACAAGTTGTGGGATATTTTTTTTTTTGCCGGATGTGAGTTGTCCGCATGTTCAGCTATAGGAACCCCAAGGACTGATACAAGACTGAAACCTTAGTTAAAATTGTTATTACAGCTGTTTAGTAAAGGGGCAGTTCTACAATACAAACCTGCTGTTTGAAACACTTCTGTGTGTCCTTCCATGTGTGATTATGACCCTCTTAGCTATGTCAATTTGACTAACAATGCTATCCCCCAGTAGGATACCTATGTGTAGTATTCTGGGTAAAAACAAGAGAAGGGAATGAGTATCTGGAAGACCACAGCAAAGTGGGAAACTTCAGAAGCTGGCTCATCTGACAAAGAATATGTATGTGCCTAAAGGTGTAATTTTCATATTACTGGCTTCGGGCAGCAAAGGCGGTCCAAAAGGTTCTGCTTCTTGTCCCCACTTTGCTCAGAGGTTAATTAGTGGCAGCCCCTGAATTAGTTTATATAAATGCAGCCCTGCAAAATCGCCACAGACTAAATTATCTCTTCCAGACTGAGTACCCTTAAATTGGGTATTGCTAGAATTAAACACAGGTTGTTTACTGCTGTGCTATCTCTCTAGTTTTAGACCCTTGAGTAGAGTCCAGGCAGGGTAATTGATGACTAGATGGTGGCTGGGCCAAGCTTAAAGGCTATGAAGTTAATATTGCTGCATTTAAAATGCCAGCAGCAGATTGTTTGAGATCCACCTCAATAGGCATGTTTACATTTGTACAGAGGAATAATCGCTCCCTTTGGAGGTATGTTCTTTTTTTGTTTCCATTCATTTATATGTAAGAAGAGTAAATTTTGAGTCAGGCACCCTTCATAGAAGTCAGTAAGATTTTTGTTTTCCCTAACCATTTGAAGACAGAAAAGAACCTGAAGATGAGTTGGTGGTATTTCTGCTTTAGTTTTATTAAGTCATTAGTGAAACAAGGTAAACGGATGCCTTGAAGGCTGGCTAATTTGTTTATTATAGTAAACAGCTCTGCTTTTGAGCAAGAGAAAAGCCATCAAACACGTCTGTGCATGGATGTTCATTTCCAAATATCTGAATAATGATTGGTTGTATGATTGATAGATTCAGGAAAGGAATACATAGAAGTTGTTGCTGTTACCCACCAAACAGAGCTTTTGCAGCCTTTCACAACTCCCATATGTTAATGAAAAACATTTTCTGAGAAATTGGCAGCTTTGTGCTTTGTAGCTGATGCTAGCTTTTTTCATGGACCAGTTCAAGGCAGAATGAAGGGAAAAATGACTTGGTTTAGTGTGTGAATTACTCTGACAAGTTTTCACATTGCCCCTCCTTTTATTAATATTTTTTTTTATATGAGCTTGTTAAACAGAGGATTGGCTGTTAATCTCTGAGATCTCAAGGATTTTTGGCAGTGGCCCATTATTGGTGTGTTCACATGGCTGTTGTCTGACTACTAATGATTAGACAGCAGTGTTATCTCCCAGCTAAATCAATGTTGCTTATAAATCACACTTGATAAACTGCAGTTTCATTTCTTCAAAGGATCTGTACATGTCTGGATATTTTGATAGAGCTGCCGGAGTAATTTCATGATTTCACAGCAGTTTAGATTAGGTTTATTTTTTATTTCAGTTGAGCAAAATACTTTAATTTCTATCAAGTGTACAAAAATGTTTCTTTTTGTTTGTTATAAGATCATCATGCATTTCTAGAATAGAAAGAATATGTACAACTAGGGCAGGACAGAGAATAGAAGATGTCAGTAACTGCAGAATATACCAAAAAAAAAAAAAAAGTGGTGTATTTGGAGTACTGATCTGTTTTGCTTTATTTGAACAGAAGGGGAGGTTTTGCAGCAGGTGTTGATCACAATGTTAGGCTATAAAAATTGTCTGTAAGACAAATGTGAGAAAGAAGGACATTAAAGGTTAGGTTGGCGTATTGAAACACAAGGTGTTTAACAATGGTGTCTGGGATTTTATAGGTGAAATCGGGTCTTTGCATGCTTCCATTCTTTTTCAGCAAGACAGGAATGATAAGCCTTTACTGAAACTCTGTAAATGTAAACTTTTGTCTCTGTGTGCTGAGAGAGCATACTAATGAGGATCTCAAAGTACTAAAGCAAAACTAATAGGGAAAAATATCTGAGGGGGGACATAGGAACAGAGATCTCAAAGTGACCTGTTTCTAACCCACACAAGATTTGACTGTCTGTTCAGTAACACAGCCTGTAATCACATGATTTGGTGCTGATAGTGTAGATGCCGTCATGAAAGAGAATTAAGAAAGCACTAAACCAGGGTTCTTCTTTCTGCCAAAACCGAATGGCCTCAGAGGTGAGGCAAGTAGGTAAGTAAATTTAGAAAGATCTTCCCTGCTGGCTTCAGTTCTTACATTTGCCTTCGTTCTGTAAGCTTAATCCTTCAGTCTCACTGTTAAGGGTTATTGGACTCTGTGTCAGTGCCATGTTTGGCTTAGACACAGAGTTAAAAAAACCCCGAAAACTATTTGGAGGGAATAGGTATTGGCAGTTTGTCCTCACAAGGATTGTTTCCCTCTTAAAAATCTTCACTACACATGTATTATTTTCATAATATTTTTTTTAGAGCTCTTGAAAAATGATGTGAATTACTAATTACTTTTCTCACTGGTAGAACAATCAATCACAACACTCAAAATTCTATTCATATTTATGTCACAGTGGAACTACTCTGGATTTACACCAGAGTAAACGTTGTACACCGAGAGGAAAAAGTGACTTATCATAAATTTTCTTCCCCTAGTAAAAAAGTAAATACCTCATTTTTTTTAGGTATATTTGAGAGTAAAGATTTTACTTTTGTTATCAAGTACAGATAGTCAACAGCAGATAGTTGCAGGGGTAGCCAAATAATGCTTCAGCTCTTTTTTCAGTTCAGGAAAGCTGAAAGGTCATTTTCGAAGTGCTTTCTTTAGTGACCTGCTAAATAATCATGAATATGTATATTCCATTCTTTAAAGTAATAATACAGTCTTGTTCTTTAAATAAATTTGGACATGGTATCATACACTTGGTAGTCTTTGTAGCTGATACGATAAAGTTGATCTAAGGAATATAGAAAAAAATTAACTTGATATGGGATCCTACACCCAATTGAAAAGCCCAAGTGGGAGACCAGGGTAGTAATACAGGAATATATTAACCAAAGATCCACCTGTGTTGCCCAAGAAGCCTAAGGGCTAGGTAAATTAAAAATCTGGTGGTCTGTAGAGACACTGATAAATATAGGGCCATGAAGTCAAATGATAAATTTTCAGTACATGCTAAAAAATGTCATCCATAAGAATCTAGTTAGGCAACTAAAAGTTGCTGGTATACATAGATCTCCAGGGAAGCTTAGTTCTATTTCTGAGGATTATATAGATTCTTTGACAAACTTTTGGAAGATAAATTAATAGTTCAGTTGATTTCTCTCAACAAAAATGTACTGAGTTGAGGAAGCAATAGCCTGGGTGAATCCTGAAGTATGCAACTTTACACTCTCAAATTACAGCCGTCAGCAAAGGGGTAGAAGGCAACAGTGCTTTTGACATGCAGAAAGTTGAAGAGGTGCAAAGAAGCTGTTTCTCTTCTGAGTCTTGTTTGCCACTGGATTGATTATACATTATGGATTCCTGGAAAAACTCACAAAGTTGTATTGATTCTTTATGCCTTTGCACTCCAGAATGCCTGAAAAGGCAGATATTCCACCAGAGAAATTTCTTTCTTGACTGCTTAGAAAAAATTGTTTCTTGACTGTGGAATACATATGTCTTTAGACAGGATAGGTATCTTGAGAAAATTTCAGTGCTTGTTCTGTATTAAAGGTTAGCAAAGCACCCAAGTTGACTGAAGAAAATTTTGGAAGTGCAAACTGAGAAACTGACCAGGAGAAATGACATTTCAATGGAGAAAGGTGTTCTAGAGACATATGGACAAAATTATCTGAATGAAAATTATTTTCTTGGGCTGAAAGAGGAGAACTGTCTTTACTGGAAATTTGCAGGTGGTGATCTGGGCATCCTCCCAGGACTCTGCCAAACTTTAGCTGACATACAGTGTTTCACAGATGCAGCCTTTGTCAGAAGGATATCACTGGCAGCTGTCAAATGCTAATCTTTCCCACAGTAAAATGACATTGGTTTTGGGAAATCCCAAGCATCCGAGTTAGAATAGAAGGTATAAGAGAGGACAAGAAATTTTCCTTGCCTGTTGTTTAGCACCATTGTTTCTTCAATAAAACATACACAAAGCTTTGAGTTTTCATGATGGTTTTCATAGTGTATTAATGCTGTCCTAAAAAATATAAACACTGTGTTGTCCATGGTGGTACTGTAGATTCAGGCACACAATGTTGGAGGAGGTCTGCAGATCTACATGTAGGAAGAACATGTAGCTGTCAAAAGACTGAATTTGTAGAACTGTGTGTGCTGGTTCGGCAGTTATTGGTTGTGGCATAGAAGATCCTGAGTACAAGGGAGGATTTTTTCCTTGTTCACTGTAATACAAGATTAGTATCATAGAAGGGGTTTTAAATACGTTTTTTTTTGCTTAATAGCAAATACTCAGCGTATTGAAATTATTCCAGACATGAGAGATTTGCTTAGTGTTTCTTTTTGCTTGAGATTTTTTCCCCCCTTTCTCTCCAGCTACTCAATTGATTGAAGTCCAGAAGTTAAGAAGTTAAGAGTAGGAAATACTTGGTATATCTGAGCAAATACTACTGTGTTAACTTGTGCTCAATACAATTAAATGTCAGGTTTCTCATCCGTACTGCAATATTTATAAAGCACAAGTGTGAGGGGTTTTTGTGTTTGGTTGTTTTGGTTTGGTTTGGTGTTTTGTTTTGTTTTATTCTCCAGCATAGGTTTTAAAGTCTAAAATTTTGAATGACATTTAGGCAGTGTGAATCTCCTTCACCTTTCTTTTGTATTCAAGCTCTTGTGTTTCTCAGCTAAATTGACCAAAATAAGTAACTTTCGTAGCAGCTCTGACTTTTCTATATTTTGAATATAAGGCTTCTAATCGATAGTTTGTCCTGTGTCCAAAATTCTTCTCTACATCCATGTCTTGTAATATTTCTTTCCTGTTTTCTAAGCATGTCCCTCATGGCACTGACCTTTTCTTCCAGCAAATTGATGGAGAATGTTTGTTTGTCAAAAATGCCTTCATTAGGGAATAAGCATGGGTTTTAATAAATGAAATACCCTTCGATAATGACCAGTATTTCAAAGGTATAGTTAAATCTTTCTCATCTCAAAATTAATACAAGGTTATTTAAGAAAACAAAACATCAGTTAAGTATGGTGTCAAAAGGCTTCTGAGCAGCCTCATATGTGAATTTAGATACAAAAAATACTGAATTGAGATTAAATTGAGATTTTCGAGATTACACTGAGATCCTTCATCGGGGTAGTTTCCATTACATCGCAGAATATGAAGAAATGGCTTTAGGTTTTTTAGAGATGCAAATTCTTTGTAGGGCAAGGTTTGTAACAAGGAAAGTTTTAAATGTCAATGAGATGTCTAGAAATGCAGACACACTCCTGAGCATACAGACTTTTTTTCCATGTTACATTCTCCCACATTTGTTTTCTTCCCAAGTTGCTTCATGGATTTCATTAGAATTACTTCTGATTTATGATGCTGTGCATGAGATTAGAGTGAGGTCTTCCAGGGTCACTGTTGCTTTAGAAAATTAATGTAGGGTCAAGCATACTTTTATGTAAAAACAAAACAATTTCCTTTTCACCTTATCTAGAGAAATCTAAAGAAAGCAAAACTTCCATATAGGGCTGAATTCCTTTATTTCCTGTTTTTCATTTCAGACATAGTAAGTCTGTGAAGTATTAATTCATAACTCTTAAGAACTTGTCAATGTAATTTTCAAGGTTGGAGGTTTCTTATTCTATTCAGTCTTTATGTTGGCGTCTTTTTTAAGGAAGGATTTAGTTTTGCAAAGGGTCAGGCTTCATTTTTTTAGATATATCCTATAATGGGATTCAGATCTTTCCACATTCTTTCTACTAGTGCAGACTTCCCCACTGGGAATGCTTACAGTAGATTTATTCTCAATTTAAAAAGCAGCGCTTTTTTGGAAGGGCTTATCCCAGACCTTAAACCTGCTCCTCTACCTTTCTCCAGGCTGTATATTGGTAGATGGATTAAATGGCTTCTGGCATGTACACTTCAAAATCACGTGGTGGGTGATACTGCAGTAGTGTGCAACCCCATTTGGTGGACTGTGTCATCATTGAGACATGCCTTCAAAGATACACCTCCATTAATGAGGTGGAACTACACATATGTTCATAGTTATGCACGATAGCATACTTTGTTGGGTCACAGCACATGGTCCGGCTGCATGGCAGTTGTTTTCTAGCTTACATTTTGTCATTTATGACAGAAACATTTCACACTGAAGATATGCACCCTCTGAAAGTTGGAATGAATGAAATGCATAGATACAGAATACTTCCACTTAATCATATGATCAAAAGTTAAATGTTTAAATTTCTCTGAAAAGTGATATTATTTTGAATACTACTGTAAATCTGCTTCTGTCAGGTTAGTACCATGTCAAATAGGGCCATAGAAGTTCTGGTATCTTGCTCTTCTCTCATTCAGATGAGTTTTCTACAGGAGTATGTGAGAGGGTGTGTCCCATAAAGACTTAAAATTCTCCCATTCCTGCAGGAATGGGAATATGATACAGCTGGTTGCAATCATATGAAGTTGGGCACTTTCTGGCTTGGAAAGTCCCCTCAGTTCTGTGTACAGTCTTCTGTGAGCTCAGCCTTACACACGGGATTCTCTCCTGGTTGTCAGGAAACTGTGTGCGAAGGACACAAAATGTTAATTTTCAGACATAACTTTAGAAGCTTACACTGCATCAGGAAGATGAGCAGAACTTAATTCCAGCATGTAAAGAGCCTGAGTATCTGAGAGAGAATTCTGCTTATTAGAAGGTCTTGATAATATGTCCTCTCTCTGCCACATGCTTTTCTTCATAGTGACTAATGTTACGCAGCCACCAGATTTATGTATTTATTTTTCATGTTCAGATAGAGAAGAGGTCCATGCAGCACTCACTACATTGCTTAGCAGGCATTCTTCATTTTCTGGGAGCTTTCTACTACTAAGAGCCATAGCTCTCTGATATAATCAAAGACTTGGCAGTTAAAAGCTGCCATGAAAAACACTCCAGCTTTGCAGCCTTTGTCACTATTCAGCTCCCAAAAGCTCTTGGAATTAGGTGAATGAAGAAAATGTTGCTTGAATATTTCTGTCTTTTTTGGAGCCCTTTGATTATGTTTATAAGAGAGTATCTCTGTAAATAGCTTTTCTCGGATTCAGATTTTCAGTCTCATGCTGGAATCTCTCATGTGATAAACAGCAAGACTACTGCTCAGCATGCGCTAACACCTGGGAATAATCATGCAAAAATAACAGTGAGAAACTGCAGAGCATCTGTTCTTGACATTAACTTTCCTCAGTTTGACAGACTGCCACCACCAGATGTTAGTCTTATGTGCCTTTTTTCCACTGGAGATGGCAGCCTTCCTGCATCTCTTTGCCTCTAATAGCTTACATCAGTGTCCTTTGTAGAATTCATGAAAACAACTGTGTCACCACAACGATCATTGAGAGCCACCACAACGATCGCTGAGAGCCACCACTTTGCTGTGGTGACGTTATGATTATCAAACAAGACAGGATCATTTTAAAACATGGAAAACTAGAGCAATTTTTAAGCTTAGCGTATTTTTTTCTAATTAGTAAAGTCATATTTGTGCAATGAACATGAGCCTCAGGGACAGTAAATGTCCACTTAATTCTCTACCAAAGTGGTGCTGTTTTAATTCACAGAGCAACCTTTTACAGCAGAAGCTGCTGCTTTGGCCATGTCCTCTGTGTTTCATGGAAAACATGAAAATTTATTAGCAGGTCTAAATAAAACAGAACTGAGTACAAATATTTGTAACAAAGAACTTAGTAGGGTACACTGTCAGATTTGTGCTTTCTTTAGCTCCCCCTCACTGTTTATAATACTTGGAAAATAGAAGACACATCTGCCAATTCAGTCCACATTCATTTAAAACATTGGCTAGTTTACTATGATAATAGCAAACATTTTGGTTTTTCTGTGGCTTTGTGATTAGTATATTTTATGGAAGAATGATGTTGCATGTGTAGTAGGAGGTTTTGCACAGCTTTACAAAACACCACGTAAACTAACAAACATCAGCAGTTCATGGTTCTATAAGGGGATGTGGCTTAGCTTTTCTGAAGCGCTAGGCTCCATTTACCTGCCAGTTTCTGGTTCTGTTCTAGCTTGAAGTAAGATACATTAAGAATTCCTCAGAATTAAGCATGGGGTACACATTGACCCTGTTTCACTGACGGAGACCCATTATGCAGCCCGCACCAAGGAGCAGAGCTCTGTGCCATCCAACTGTTTGCCTCCACTTGGCATCAGACAGACAGAATCTGTATCACGTAGAATCCATATCCGTCCATTCTAGGCATATGTGGCTATTATTTTCTCTTATGCTTACTATTAAAAATTGTAAGTAACAGCTGCTGTTGGGGTCAGTTGATACTTGACTTGCCTGTGTGCATTCAAGCCTGCTCTGGAAAGTGTTGCCTGTGCTTTATCTCTGCAATTGTGACGGCATAAAGAGAATGATCAAGTTGTCAATGCTTGACTGCATTGTTTTTATGACTACAGGAGCTCTGCTTTACGCAGTACGGTTTTGCCAGTATTGGCAGTTTTTTACTCCTAATGGATGCTTTTAGCATTCATGTTTTACTTTGATTTTTTTTCCCTGCCTTCTCTAACCTGAAGATTATGTTTGTCCTAAATAAAAAGAGCCTCTGCCAAATGAAGAGGAGTTTGGAGAAAAATGTGGTTATAGGTCCCTCCTCTTTCTTACTTAGTCGTAGTGTAATTGAGATCAGAATCCAGGCTGGACATACAAAGACCGCACAAAACATTTTTTTTATGCATTTAGCACACTTGGAACTTTTGTGTACAAAATGCTGGCTCTTAGTTTGTATGTATGAATGATGCTCAAAGCAGAAGAATTGTGACAATTTTTAAAAAGTTATCTTTAATTTTAGATTTCCATTTTATTTTCCCCTTATGTAAAGTGGTCATGTGGTGAAGTAAGCTGATCTGTGATACAAAGCATATATAATACAAGAGTAGTACTCTTCTGTTTGTATTCTCATTTGCCAGCTTGGCTTTAAAACAAAGCAGAATTAACTTATCTGCATTAAGACATGTTTGAACAAAACCTGTATGACATCATAGAGTCACTCAGTATGTCTTTTCTGATGAGTCTTCTTAAGGGGTCCAAAATTATAAACATCATACAGACATTTGATCATCTCTTTGAAAGCAGCTAGAAAGTGGCCATTAAAAAAAAATCATTGTATTGAAGAATGATTACTTGGTGTGATATCCATAATCCAGTGGGCCAAATAAACATGAATTTTAGGTGGTTGAGCTATCTGAGTGGGCATACTCATACCCTTATTTAGCTATCTTTTCTATGACAAAGAACCTTATGGCCACAGTAAAATGCTAAGAACCCTTGGGCCAAATCTGTATACAGCGGATCTGCTGGATATATTGGAAGTCATATGGGAAAGATAACCTCTTCATACATAGATATGACCTTTATGTGAATTGTCTGTGTACAAACTGGTTGTCTGGTGAGTTACATTCTTCCAAAAATGCATTTTGAAAACCCTGAGAAATTAGCTGTTTGCCTTCTTGTAAAAGTCCTCATCTGTTATTTCAAGTAGAAAGATGTAAATGCTATCTGTTATCTGTTAGGTGCGTGATCCTAATGTATTTTAAATGATTGGATGACAAGAGATTATATTTGATGCCATATGTGTATTAGAATTGTTTCAAGTGCTAATTTCTCTGTGATACACATGAAAAAATGGCATTTGTATGTCTTTATACTGTCTTTATAAATGTTTTTCTTTAACTAGAAAATGAAGTTCCCAGTTTGCAAAATTAATTTCCATCCATAAATTAGTCTCTGTCAGTGCCAACAAAAAAGCGGCCTTAATCCTTGGTTTTAAAATATATTATTATTTCATACTAGCAGTCTATGACAAGAGGGAATAGTCTTGCAGAAACTTAGCAATTTGCCTTGTTTAGCATGATGGATATTTTTGTAAATAATTTTGCATGCGCAGCATTTGGGCTGATGTCAAAAAAATTAAACTCGTAAGACTGAGATTACCTGTGATACACCAAGTCCCTGCATTCACAAATGCGATCTCAGCAAACTGGGCTCTTTTGTTTTTTAAAACTTTATAATATTTTTTTGTTTGTTTGTGTTTTTTTGTTTGTTTTGTTTTGTTTTAAATCTCACAGCACCATTATAGTAAATTTATCTGTTGTTTTCAGGTTGATCCCCTGTTTACAGTACCTGCACCTCCACCTCCGATTTCCAGCAGTATCACACCTCAGATTCTGCCTCCCTACTTTTCCCCATCTTCATCCAGTATTGCAGCACCGGTCGAGCAGCTTTTGGTACGGACTCGTTCAGTGGGTGTAAATACTTGTGAGGTTGGAGTAGTAACAGAACCCGAATGCCTTGGACCCTGTGAGCCTGGGACCAGTGTGAACCTGGAAGGAATTGTGTGGCATGAAACTGAAGAAGGTAAATTGTTTTTTCCATTAGGTTTGTCTATGAGATATGTTAACAAGGAGGAGACTTTGTTCTATCTGTGGTGCTAACTATGGGCTTGATAGTCTGTTGGCACACAATTATGTACAATGGCAGTCACAGCTTTGTAGCTCAGTTAGTGAATTTTAATTTTTGAAAACATTACAGTTTTTTCCATTATTTAAGTAACTGTATTTTCCAAATGACCTACCAGGCAACCCCAATTAAAATAGAATTGTTTCCTGTTGAGAAAAGCATATGGAGAAATAGCTAATAGAATAGCATAAATGTGATATTTAAATGTAATCATGAGGGAGGTATATATGATGGGAGTGGATATATGAATAGTTTAGATGAAAACTTTGAAAGCTGAATATTTTGGAATTCAGACACTATGATAAAAATATGTCACTATTGCATAAAGTAGAAGTCCCTGAGACCCTGCAGAAATTCATTTTGATATGTGTATTGTTTGCATTTTGGTTATTTGAAACATGCTTTAAGAGGAAAGCATTCTTGCTTGAAGAAAAATGTTCCATCTGGTGAAGAAGTGCTATCTAAACCAGAGTGTTTTCATTAATATCCTTTGAAGGCATTTGGCCAAGTAGGAGTGCTGGAGAGCTTTGGGGAATATTAAACGTTGATTTGCTATGATTTAGAACAAAGTAAGTAGAAAGGAGATTATGCTGTGATATGCAGATTTTTCCATTTTGGTTTTCAAAAGCTTATTATTAAAATACCAGCTTTCTCTAGTTAATGCTAAAAATACTGCATGTGTACACTAAACTTTTGCAATTTTTCTTCAGTAATATTGGATTTCTCTAGTAACAGCTGCTTGAGAGTCTGCTTGATTGTTCTTATGTTTGTTTTGAGGATTATTTAATTTTTAGTGACCTACCTCCCTCTACAGAGAAAACAAGATTATTTACAAAGGGATATAATGAAAGAATACAACAGTACACTGCTTCATGATAAATCCTGACATCCTTCAGTCATACACACAACGGCATTTGCTCCTTCGCAGTGATATATAAGACCTCACGAAAGTGCTCTACACTGTCCTCTCAAAAATCAATAGGGAGAGTCAGATTTACTTGCTTTTATGTGCTTTCATCCATTCATCTTTCTCTCTCTGTATTTCTGCAGCAGATTCATAAGGTAGATTGATCCTTTTAGATTGTTTTTAAAGTACAGTATAAATTCTGTTTAAAAATATCACTGCAGAGATAACTGCCCTTCGCAGCTCCAATCTTCCTTGACCGGCCTGTTTTAACCAGAGCTGGAACATGTGGGTGCTAACTGTGTTGACATGAAAGAGCAGTAGATGTTGATAGTGTTATTCTTGCTGAATAAACTGAAGTTCTTACCTCACTGAATTTAAGAAGCCTGCCTTGTTAGTTTGGCACCAGAAATGAAGTATTAAAAAAGGCACATTCTGGTCAAGATGACATTCCATTTACCACTGTCTCAGCACTCTACTGGTTTAAAGCCTCTTGTTAGTTAATAGAAATTAACTTCCTTAACTTTTCCCCAGTTTGCCTACAACAATTTTCTGAAACAACTCAAGAGTTCAATGATGGTATGTTTAAGCAAAACAGTTTAGAATGTGCCTGTTTTCAACAGTGTTACAAATACTGTTTGGCAACACTACAGCTATGAGTGACCACAGTAATAGATAAAATACTCTAGAAATATAGTTAGAATGTAGATTAAGAGACTGAAGATAATTGATACAATTTATATTGTATGGTTGTACTGCGCCTTTTGTAGTTTAGTGTTTCAGAGCTCTGCTGACAAGAAAATAACATTAATTTTACTCTGGTTTTTTTTCAGTGTTCACAATCGAAGCTATTACAAAAAATGAGTTCCTAATGATCATATTGCATTTTTTAATTAAGTTTTGACATTCAAGGCACACATATATGTATATATTTGTCTGTTTTCAAATTTTCTGACATATTCATGAAAGCAGCTATGTAACAGTTTGTATGAAGCCATTTCTGCCAAATTTTAGAAAACAGGATGCAGATGGGTCTTCTGTTTATCTTGTAACAGAAGAAAGATTATCAGATACTCAATTTTCTAGTTATGATTTTGACTTCAATTAGGCCAGAACATGACCTTTCCTAAATTGGTGTAAATCCAGAATACTCTAATTGCAGTATTTGTAATTGGTGACATCTAAAACTACCTTGATGTTCATAATGACCAACTGAAACAAAAAATGTCTTTTGTGATGCCCATATGTTTGTTTCATATTCACTCTTTTCACTGCTTTCCAAACCTTTTAAAAACATGCATGCAAACTGATACCTGTCTAGCTGTCTATATATCTGATAAGTTTTTAACATAAAACAATTCTAAGAAGTTAAGGTATGAACGTTTCTAACTTTGACGTGTTTTGAGATACCTGAATTACTCTGTATCTGATTTTAGTAAGATGAGTTGTGAGGTGATTAGAATAGGCTTGTAGCATGTTTGCGGACTCTATGGTACATGGGAACTATGAACCAAATGTGCTGCTGAGCAGCCTTCATATGCTGCAGCAACTAGCTGTGGGAATGCACATACAAAAGGATGTGATGGTCACAGTTATTATAATAAGAACGGTAGAGTGAGTAGAGAAAGATGAAATCATTTAAAACTCACTATTAAATGCAATATATGCTTTAAAAAGGACAAGGCGTATACTTGAGAATTCATGTTTTGAATGTTTTTGTTACCTGAAATAACCAGTTTTCTTTTAGGAATGTTAAACAAGTTGTCATGTTCTGTTGCATTAGTTCTTCAAGGTCAGAAAAAAAATGATATTTGGTTTTATTAGTCATATTTTTAAGATAATCACTCCAAAGGGCGGGAAAAAAGCAGCACTGGATTTCAGACAAAACTGGCAGATCAAAAGAGCGTTGTTACTACAGCTCTTTTCATTTATTCCTTGCCAATCTATTCAGTTCAGTTGATCGACAGATTTAATAAACCACACTATTTTTCCCAGCATGTTTCAGTCTTAAGACGTGTAGGGGGAAGCTGGCATCTGAAGTCTGTCACATTTTATTACAGGGCTTTGTACCTAACCGTAGCTGGTTACTCATATAATTGAGACTGCTAGTTATCACATGGGCATTTCTCAGTTGCAGTCGTAAGTTGTGTAGCGTTTAATTTCTACATATGTATGCTGTAGACATTTTTATCTGCATAGAGCCATGTTTGATATGACTTGATAACGTGTACGTGTCCACGGTGGTGTTAATGGCTCTAGGTAATAATACTGAAGGAATTAGTTGAGGCTACCCTGAAGCAGTGGAAGGAGAAATGGTTATGGGTATGTCAACCTGAAAGTTGGCTGCTGATGTGGATGTTTGGCACCAGAAACTACCATCCAGTTACAGTAAAACTCCTTCACAGAAAACAGCTTGGTAGTGTTACTACAGTGTATTTTTTGGTTGGTTGGTTGGTTCTTATGATGCTCTGTGAAACAGCTGCTAAAAGTCTGTACTTCTATACTAAGAAATAAGCTTTATCTAGAATCAGGTACTTACCAAATTGTGCAATTATCTTCTGGGAAAGCAGTTTTGAAGAAAGCAGTAATTGTTTCTTACTGCTTGGAGGAAATAAAAATGACCCAGAAAAAAGGGAAGCCACCAACCTTCTAAATTGCTTCTTGCTTGCTTTTTTGTTTAGCTTCTCACACACAGTTGCCCTCTGTCATGTCCTGGTTTTGGTTCTGCATCTAGCAGCAGAATCTGCCTTTAGATGTGGGAAGCACTAGTTCTGATGATGATGTCTTGTTTGGCTGAAAACTGTGTAGGAGACAGCCATCTTGCTGCCTTTGTGTGCAGAACAAGCTGTATACATGCAGTGTTAAGAGTTCCCACATTGCTGCGCTGATATTCTTGCTCTTTGTGCGATTGGAATACACCGTGCTCTTGTTCAGTAACAAGTAATGGGAAAACGAGTTGTATTTTTTAAAGTGTCCTCTTACTAGGTTTAGCATGTTGATTTTTATGACTTGAGACTAGTTGTCAAATGTGAGAAATAGGACTCTCCTGGATCTCAGAAATCTGATCGGATCATCTCCAGGGTATTCCAAATTTATCTCAGCATCAGTTCTTACACTATTTTGCAGAAAATTTCCGCAAAGAGAAACAAGACGAAAGGAGAACACTTACATGACAAAGAGGCATGCCTAGTACTTGTTGCATATGGGTTTCCCACCCAGCCTCTTTTGCAACTAATATGCGTAGGTGTTCTTTGAAAACATACCTGTTGCAAGGAGCTGATGTGAATTCTTTCCTGCCTTGATATGTGGTGTTTGATTTGCAAAAACTGTTTTAAAAGAACAGCCTGTTTTAAATATCTTTGGTCATGGGTGTGTTTATACATGTATGGTAAGTAAGGGTGTGTATGTGTGTATAGAAATAGAAGAATGAGAAGTAGTATGACTGCCTCTGATTCCTCTTAGCAATTCTTGTGGTTTAACGACCACATTTTCCTACTTTCACAAATACAAAGGCATGATGAAACAATGAAAATTGTAATGCCATGTCAAATATGTGAGCAAACAAATGCAGAATTTTGAGATTTTTTAAAAAATCTGTTTTATCAAAGAACATTACAGTAATTAATGGAAATGCCTCATCCCTGGCAGTTTTCAAGGTCAGGCTGGAGAGGGCTTGGAGCAGCCTCATCTAGTGGAAGATGTCCCTGCCCATGGCAGGGGGCTTGGAACTGGATGACCTTATGGTCCTTTCCAACCCAAACCATTCTATGATTCTATGAAATTAAGATAAATATGATTAAATCACACTGTTGGTTTGGGATCAGGCAAGGTTTATAGAGAGAGATAATAGCCTTTATTAAACCAAGTGATACAGTTGTCAAAAACAAGTAAGCTTTCAGACTGGATGCATTTATATTCTCTCCTTTCTATGTAATACAGACCATTGACTTGCTGGATACAGGAGGCTTTGGTTTGGCATTGATAACCACCATACTCACTTCAGAATTGAAAGACAGTGGGTATTTTTATAGGAGAGAAGGATAAAGATACCCTTTGCTTTTGATAATCAGGCTTTGTCATGTCTGTATTACAGAGAATTGGTTTGTGGAGAAGATAGGGTTGGGTTTGTCAGCTGTTTTAACAGAACACCTAAAATCCATCTTTTTCTCCTGTCACGTGAGTTACCTAGTGGCCAGAATGAGTGTCAGCCAGTATAAAAATGTTGTCTGTTTTGAAAAAGTGTATATATATGTATTTATATTTTGAGATGTGATGTTTAATTTTTCCTCTTTCTACTGCCTGTGATACCAGACTCAATAAACCAGTGGATTTAAAGAAGCCTGAGATAGGTGAATTTTCACAGACCTCAAGTGTCTCTTTGTATGGTCCAAAGCACTTGGAGTCAGACATCTAGTAAGTGTTAAATAGAGCCTTGTAGCAAAAGGGGAGCAGGCTATAACTCACAAAGGTAAGCCAGAGACTTGCATAAAAATGTTTGCATTCTATGGAAGCTCTATCAACTTTATAAAAAGAGTTTGGGAGATTGAACTTGGGGATGTACACAGGCTACCTGAGAAAAATTCTAAGAGTTTAAAGTTGCAGAATTCAGACTGTGATATAAATTTAGCAGCAGGTACACTGAGGGGTCTTTTTGATCATCACAGTATTTTCCCTGACCTTATCAGTATATGCATTTGTTTAGGGACATAAATTCTGACATTGTCCTGTAACTGGCTTCTTGAGTATTTCTTGTGCATTTAAAATATGTAATGCTGACTAGTGTTAAAGGCAAAGATAGAACTAGATAGACTGCTTGGTCAAAGCCAGGATGGCAGTAATCTAATTTTCATTTATTTTATTGCTGTAACACAAAATGTTTGTGCTGAGAGAACAAGAAAGGGGGCTGGTTTTGACTAAATCATGGAATCATTTAGGTTAGAAAAGACCTTTAAGATCATCTAGTCTAACCATTACCCTGTTAAACACTTTCAGTTTTCCAATTAGAAAACCATTTGCAGTCTATCTGATACTAATTTCATATAAAATAAATGAAGCAAATAGAGCCCAACTGCATGTAGTTTCAAAAGCTCCTTCAAATGGTTTTAAACCATTGGGACTGGTCCATATGAACCAGGTGCACATGGTTGAATTGATGTGGCTTTAATGACATGCCATGAATCAGCTGGGCTATTGGTAACCAAACCTTTGCGGGCTCTTTGTTCACAGCAAACAGTAGATAAATCATGTCAGTATACACCTTCTCAATGAAGCAGAAATGCAAAATAGGCTACGGATGTTCCCTGTTGGCAAAGCTGTATGTCAGATGGGAGATATTTTGACCTCTTTGAGTTTAATTCTGATTCTTTTTCAAACCATTAATTTTTCCAGAAATATTCAATTACTCATTCATTTAAACAGTAATTTAAGTTTAAAGCATTTGTGCAGGTGATGGAAAACATCACAGATTAGTGAACCTGGGGGAGAGAGGGAAGGAAAAAAATGAGGGGCAAACACTGGTAATTTCCAGGCTTTCTTAATGAAGTCAAGCTAGTTCATTACCTCTTCCATTCCTGCCCAACACAATCGCTTCAGAAGATTTTTGAAAACTGCAGACCACAAGTGGAAGAAAAGCACTTAGGAAATTTGTATCTAAATTAAATTTGGTATTTAAATGTCAGTGTTTCTCCTTGAACATATATACACATTGCAAGGTCTAACTAGTGCTAGTCCTACAGCTTTGTTTGGAGAGACTGTACATGGCTATTGCATGGAGGGATGTGTGATTTGTTTACTGCTTAGTGCTTGCCTTGTTGCTTCACTCTTAGAGATGCAGATGTAATGTTAAGCAGAGCATAGCCACAATACAGTTGGAATAACTGACCAAAAATATCCAAGGGATCTTATTTAGCCAGGATAGGAATGGCCAGCTTCTCTAAAGGAACTTGGCAAATGCCACATTTTACAGCTCAATGAGAAGACTAGGTTCAAGTCTTTTGGTATAACCTAAAGCAGAGAATGAAAAAACTTAACAAATTCCAGACAGTGCTTACATAAAAAGTTTCATATTGCCAGGCTGCTACAAAGGAATAGTCCCCTGCACTGCTTGTACATACATAGAAAATTATCCCTTTTACAAACAAGCATATGGGGGTACGAAGGGTGCATTGAGAAAGGAAGGAGGCTAACTGAAATTGGAAACATTTGCTTGGAGCTATTTGAATGTGAAACTGAGCCTGCTCAAGCAGTGAGGTTATGAACACTGAAGGAGTTGCTTTAAGAAAAGCAACAGTTTTGAGCATTTACTGCTCAAAAGCAAAATCTCAATAGCAGCAGATTGCTTAGAAGTGAGACCATTCCAGTAAAAAATACTTGCAACATGTGGTGTTTGAATTGTAGATAGAGGGGGGAGATATGATTGCTAACGAAGAAAGTGTGTATACGTGCAAATGTTTTCTTACAAAATAAATACCACTGGAGTATGGAATGAAAGTGCAACTAAAATGGTATATTTAACTGGTGTGGTTCAGGGATTAAACTTATTAACCATTTATAAACTTATTAATTTGTTATTAACTTATTTAAAGATGTTTTCACAGTCATTCCAACTTTGTACTAGTTTAACTACTTAGGACTGTGGTCTTCCAATTTTGTTATACTGTTAAGTATTGCTGGTTGTCTGCAGTGGTGAGCAATAGGAAGTTCTCTCAGTTGCAGAACTGTGTGTTTTCACTAATACAGATTAATACCAGTTTAATTTTTTTTTTATTATTATTAAAGTTTCCCTTTGTTTCAGACTGTATAGTGAAATGCTGGTTTTGGCATTGGGACTAACTTGCTTGTGTAAGATCAGTGGCTGGCCTCGCAGCCAGCTTTTCATTTTTTATAGTCATTGGAAACTTACATTTTGTCACCCTGAGGGCAAATTCATAATTCTTTCCAGTTATTTCTGATGTGGTCGTAACTAGCTACTGGTCTGGAACTCTTGGTGACAAGAGGCAATCCAAAAAGCAGAAGGATAGCCTCCATTTAAAAAGTTTGAACAGTGAAGAATTCTTTGGCCCTCAGGGTTATTAAAAGATTACAGCTTATATTTTTGTTCTGAAAAAAGGACACAGGAAAGGTAGAGGTTGAGAGTGATAGCAAAGAATATATAAAGAAAGGAAAGCTCAAGGGAAATTGCTTTCTTGATTTAGACTGAAAAACTAGGTCTAGATTTACTAAAGCTAGTGTTGCAATGGAAACCACAATTGAGGTTCATCAATTTTATATTACCAAATGCCATGAGATTTAGGGGGAAAAAAACACCGAAACCAAATGGAATAAACCCGGAAGGTCAGTATTAGAGCACTTTGCTTTAATTCTGTGGGTTTGAGTTGGTTGGGGCTTTTTTTTTTTTTTTTTTAGGAGAATCAGCTAAAGCAGAAACACTTGTGTGTCCATCAGAAGTAACACTGATTTGTATTTACAAATTTATTATTTGTAAGTTTAAATCACACAGAATTTTTGAGGGGATATAGCTATTGAAATAAAAGGCTGTAGTATTAATTTTTAATGGCAGAATTTACCACCCTTGTTAAAGATTTGATCAGAACAATAAAGAAGTTTTTAAAAAGCCTTCTTTTCCCTTACTTTTGTTTGGTTTTGTTTTAGTAGATATCAGTTACTTGTTGTGCTTAGTTGGGAGGTTTACTAGGACTTTGCTTGGGGTGTTTTCCGGTATTTAAGTGGTTTTATTTTGTTTGAGTTTTGTTGTTTCTGCATGGGCGTTATCAGGCTGATGAGATCATTTGTTTTTTTTCTAGTGACTCGGCTAATAGTATAAAAATCTCCATTAATAAAATGGAACTGAAGTTATTTGCAAGTACTTGGTGATTCTGTAGCTGGTCCCTAACATTGAGGACAAGGGTTGTGGAGAATCGATTTCAAGCGGGGGCAGTTCCGGATCAGTCCTCAGTTAATCTAGAGGTGTTTTGTTTTGGTTTTTTCACCCAGTCATTTATATTTTAGCATTTAAGTAGGTAGAAACAAGTAATTACGTTTTACTGCCTGTTTACTTTCCCCTACAGTGACTGGACCTGTGCTTCTTAACCTTGCATTCATATACGGCAGGCTTTTGTGGATCTTTTAAAGCCTGAGGCTGTGTGACCCCTCTCTAGTTGGGAGGTTTTAGAAACAGAAAGAAAGTCTCAGGTTTCACTAAATGAGCTGTTTTCCTTAGGGAAGAGATAAGCTGGTGTCAACCCTTAGCAGAGTTTTACTTCTAATGTGTGTTAGGGATTTAAAAAAACCACACACACACAAAAAAACCCCAACCAACCAAAAAAAAACCCAAACAAACAATTGTTCCTGGTTTGCAGATATTCCCAGCTAGGGACCTGTATTTAGAGGTCATACAACCTGAACTAAAAGCCTGTAGAAGCTACTGTTTGTTACTTAATGCAAATCAGATCATTTTTGTTGAATCCTGAAAGAGAGGATTACATTTCAGCATGGTCTGCACACACTTGAAAAAGCCTTTCATTTTTCCATTGTTGTATAAAGGAAAGAAAAGTTTTCCTTGGTAGTCTTATAAAAATTAAGAATTCAGTATTTTTAAGTATGTCAGACTTGTGTGGTTCTGAAGTGGCAAGTAGAGTGTAGTTCTGTGACAGTAGCTGATGTCTGAGCTTTTTCAACTTCACCATTTTTTGCCAGCCTCAGGTAGGCCTCATTTCTTCTGGGGTGGAAGAAGGCTACCTAAGATGAAAGATCTTGGGTTTGAAACACAGTGGCATAGCAGTTTGTTTCTCATTAGGCTGGCTAGTCATGGTTTGTTAGAAACAGATTTAGCTGGGAAAGTGTTCAAGCATCATCCTGGTAGGGAGAGAAAAGGTGTCAGCAAAGTTGTGCCTGCAAATGCTGGTGGAAGGCTGACAGGTCCATAGAGAGCTGCCAGCTCCAGAGGACTGAGCATGTGAGGGCAGAGGCATTCACTGAACTGCAGGCATTTCCTTCCAGCCTAAGTCTTTCAGAAACTTCTCACAGCAAACCTTCACATCTTATTCGAGAGCTGTCTCCTCAGTGTAGTGTGTGTATGTGCGTGCGTGACACAAGAGCGGCACAGACCAGGTTCTTTGAATTTCCTTTCCTCAGTGCTCAAAATTCTGACATCCTCACCATTGTGGTGTTATACCGAGGTATGGCTTCTTGCTGACCAGAGAAACTGCAGATGCCAGCGGACTAGAAACAGATTTTGAATGACTGCACCACCCCTGCAAATACATTCCTACTGGCAGTGGGAGTGAAGTTGTGTAGCATTTCAGTAATTTATTTCATAGTACCCCATCTGGAGGTTTTTCCACAAGAACCAACAGGCAGTTACTCCCTCAGATAAAGATTAAAGGTGGCACAGAAGTTCAGATTTACCAAGTGATGGTGCATTTTTATAAAACATGAACTCTGGTTCAGGCTAATGCTGTTTCTTCTTACCTTGATTCTGCTCATGCAAGTGGCACATGAAGTTATTAAAAACAAGGGGGGAGAGGAACTCTTGAGGGGTGGGAGTAAATCAGTGCTTGGGTTTGTTAAGAGCAGTGAGTGTGATTGGGTTATAGATGGTTCTGTTGAGCAAGTGGCAGGAAATAACTTAGAGAAAATGTTTTTATATTCCCAAAGCTTATCTTTAAGGAGCACAGTTAGTAATGCTGTTGTGAAAAGAAACCTCCATTTGGACACACAACTTGATGCAGGCAAAGCTGCTAATCTGTTTTCAGCTTCAAGGAGATTTAGAGTCTTTGCATCTTTGGCAGTAATACACAATGTAATTGTTTCCCTTCTCCTTAATGTTCAGTCTAGTTGTATTGGCTTAGTGTATCTAGGAAAGGCCGGAATGTTGACTGAATTAGCTGCACTGGATAGCTTCTCCTAACAGGCGAGAAGTTAATGCTGGGACTCTTCTGACTTTCTAGCATGTGAGGAGAACACTCACTGTTCCTTTCATGATTGCATCTACTCTCAGAAACCCTTTTGCACAGGAAAATTAATTGTTGGGTATGAAAAGGAGGTGACAGAATTAATGTTCTTACGCTGGCAACGTTACTCAGTTATTAGGGGCTCTCTGTAAATAACAGCTTTGCTTTCATCTATTTTCTGCCTCTTTCTTCCACAAAAGTAATTTTGTAACCCTACAATTTTTAAATACTTTAAAAAAACCTAACTCTGCATGGGGAGATTTGTTTGCATTCCTATTACTGAGTTTGGCAATGGCTGTGGGCAACAGCTGCTTACACTTATGGAATATTTGCCATTAACATACCAATTTAGTTAAACCTAACTAAATTCACTGAAAGTACAATCTTCAGAGAAAGGATACAGCATATCATTCAGCAATTAAATTATTTAGTCAATCCAGTGGTTAAGCTTGGGTCAGCTTTGAAGGGTAAATTTCATTGCTGGGATACATTCTTGGCTATGAATGAATGCATGAATAATCTTTCTTTGAACCTTAAGATGCACAATAGACACAATAACTCTTGAGTTGAACTCTTGAGAGTGGGCTGATTTATGGGCAGCTGTTGAAAGTGCCTCTAGTCAAATTATTTTTTCATCTGTGAAGTAGAAACCTGTATTAATTACTGGATACCACTGCAATGGTAGACAGACAAAAGCTGTGCATGCCTTTATTTTATAAATTTTTGATTTATGTATTAAAAGAAAGAGTAATGAATTTGATGTGGTACACTGCCATAAACTGAGACTCACTTGTCAGGGCTCCAGCAGGAAAATAGCTGAAGGCATTATCGACCTCAACTGCTCAGACAGTTGATCTGTGTGTTACCTCCCATTTTGCAGAGACAACAGCAGGAATTGTGTGCACTCCCCAGTGCCAGCAAGTTCACAAACCTGCATAAGCCAGCACTAATTTCATCTACATTAATACTGTGATTGCAGGTGACCAAGGATCAATGACACATTTGTTTCTGCCCTCCCTGCTCCAAGGGCTGTAGCCTCAAGTGAAGGGTTGGGGCAGACAGAAAGGAGCTTACTGTCACATTCTGTATCAAGATTTGGCCAAGTTTATCTGATGGAAGGCTTAGTTTACTGAAAGGATCAAGAGAAGTCTGTTTTGTGATCAGTAATGGCTTGGCACAGTGCCTTTTCAGTTCTGGGGGAGGAGGGACTGTTCTTGGCTCAATACCCATTTTTTTGTGTCTGCACAGTGCTAGGAGGTTTACTGATTATTGTAAGACATTCCGCATTATTGAAATCGTGTCATGGAAGTTGTTTTTTAGGGAGTTCTTCAGAGAATTAGTTGCAGAAGGAGCAATTTGATTTTATTTTCTTTCAGTTAACAGGCCAAGCAGATGGGAAAGCAGACCTGGAGTAGTTTTGCTGGCTGGCTGCCACAATTCTGTAAATTTTGATTTGTATGGATATGTAGCAGTTTTATTTTTCCCTTTTTGGAATTATGTGCCTGTAAGTCTTTGGTTTCCTGTGAAATGTGTGCTTGTAAAACAAATGTTGTAGCAGACCCTGTGTTGTGTCAATTAGGAAGTGTGACATCAGCAAACTCCATAGCCTGTCAAAGGCTAAAGCACTTTTCAAAGCATCATTCCTTCACAGCTCTCCAGAGAAAGGATTAAAAAATGACAGGAATTTGAACTGCAGTTCAGTACTAGTTTCACTGTTTGCCTTTGCCACTCAGAAGGCACAGGGTTCATAATTCTATCCAAATGAGATTTTTAATGCCATTTGACCTTACACTGTTCTGTGTTTGAAATTAACAAGGCATTCAAATTTGAAAAATCTGTATTAACAGCTATGTGTGAGTTGATCAAAACTAGGAAATCCTAAATTTAACATTCCACAAGGGGAAAAATGAAAAATACAACTCATGTTGCACCCTTGGTCTGTTTCCCCTTCACTTCCTGCTACTCCCTGCACCTCCACTCCAAAGTGACCTGCAAGAAAAGAGTTACTTAAGCATTTATTAACTGTGGTATTGATAATGACATCACCACTCATTACATGCCAAGAGAGCTATATTTAACAGTAAAAATGCTAGGGATTTAGCGCATGATTGACAGTCTGGGTCATAGTTCTTTTTTTGCAGCTTTTTTCCTGGAAATTTAAGGAACTCAGATTCCCACTGTTCCGCATTTGAATCTCCGAGATCAAAAGGCCATTCCTTCAAAGAGTTTCCTGTTGTTATTTAAATGGTAATTGGCTCTATCCTCAGATTGACTGTGAGCATTTTAACTTTAGTAGGTTTGGGACTTTTATTATTTTCAGTTGTGTGCTTGTAATGGAGGAGGTGATTTGGAGAATGACAAAGATTAATTGCAAGTTTGGAAGCTAGTTACTTGTGACAAGAGTTGATAACTCAGGGGAAAGTGCATACGCTATTTGAGCAACATATGTTCCATCATGAATGATTGTGCTGCTGTAATAATCTGTCTCTTCTTTTCTGGTGACTTTTATATCTGGAGTAGTTCCTTACTGACAGGTCAATATTTCTGTACAGTGTGGACTGTGAAGTAGACATAAATTATGGGATCTGTTACACTATTTATCTGCAAACTTTCTGTTCAGTACAGTACTCTGCAGAGGTGGTCATGGCCATGAAACTCTGATCTGCAGGGAGGCAGTGCTTAAAGAGTAGTAGTAGTCTTCGGGGAATACTTTCTATTGTAATCTTCAACACTTTCTGGCACAGAAAAAATTATGATCCCATGATGATTTTAAGAGACAGATCCAATATTTTTCTTTAAATCCTATTCTGTCCTTGCTGAACAGTTCTTCTGTTGTAAAGTCTATTGCATTCAACTGTCAGCGTGAAGAAGAAACATGGAAATTGCTATCCTTGTTACCCAGGAGGGGCTAAAATGCTTTTACAAACAAATGTACTGCTGTATGATACCACTAAAACTGAAGTTAAGTAAACTGCTGTTGAAGAGCATGATGAGACATGACTGCATTTCCTGTGATTGGTGACTTGGTTTTCTTTCTACTGGGGGGGTGGAAACCCCTAAGACCCACTGGTATAATTACTGCTAAAGTGGTTAATCTGTATTCAGAAGTAAAATGCCTTCGTGCCAAATATTAAACAACAGCTTGCAGGCCTGGGTCAGAGAAACAAACAGATGAATGTGTCAGTTTTAAAAATGCAACAATTCAATTTATATGTGTAAGGGAGAGAGGCAACTGAGGAGTCTACAGCAGGGCCTTTGTATTGGTAATGTAGCACCAAGGACTGCATTAAGAACTTGTGGTGTTTTCTGATAATGTTAGAGGTATCTTCCCATTCACATGTTCATTTTCCACTGGCTTTAGACCACCCAACATCACATCTAACCTGCAGTCTTCTTTTCCTGCAGTCTCTTTCCTACCCTCCCCCAAACATATGGTGCATGTGTATTCATGCTTTTCTTTCTGTTCACAAAGGTATCCAGCTGGGAAAATATAGTGTGTACAATACTCTCTGCCTTCAACTGACATTTCTCATAAATTGCAACAGAAACACTGCTATCAGCCGCTTAATAGCAGGTATAATACAGCTGTACATATCAGGTCTCAGCAGGACACAGAAACTATGGTTACCAAATTTCCAAAGAGAAAGGGCTGTGAGGGAAAGTTTTTATATAAGAATAACTAGGGAGGGAGGTGAGAAACATTTAAAATGGATTCATTGAAAGTTGCCTTTCTCGGGGAAAAAAAAAAACAAAAAAAACTTATAGGGGCTGACTCAGTGGCTTCAGCATTCACTTTCTGCTGAATTGTTGTTTTAGAAGACCAGAAGACCTCACAAGAGGTTTTTATTATAAGTGATAAAAAAAAAAAAAAAAAAAAAAAAAAAAAAGCAGTGCAACACTCTTTTTCCTCTTTGGTCCTTAAAAATCTACCCTCCACACCCATTCCTTGAAATAGTTTTTGAAAAACATGTAATACTTAACTACTACTGTAGTATAAGGTGTTTATGACAAAGTCCGGGTCAGCCATGGTGCATTTATGCAGGAAATACAGGTTTGGTGGAAATAGACTAGTAAATAGTAGTATGTTCCTAATCACAGGATTTAGTAAGTTTCTATATTGCCCCTAGCAATATTTAAACCCAGTTCTTGACTGAAGAAGGTCAGTCTAGATTAGAAAATAACTGAGCATCGATTAGAAAATGTATCACAATAGTGAAATGAACTAATTAGTTGAGGTTTTTTTGTTTGTGTTTTTTTGTTTTGTTTTTTTTTTTTTGGGGGGGGGGGATGGGGGGGGGAGAGTTGGTTTTGGGGAGGGCATTAAGTCAGGGGGTCCTGTTTGTTGCAAGCTGGTTAGTCTTTTTGACCATGGTAGAATAG
>WYDI02008314.1:0-28732 GCA_009867235.2 Psittacus erithacus | reverse complement strand
GAAGTTTTTTGGTTTTGGTTTGTTTTTGTTTTTTTTTTTTTTTGGTTGTGGTTTTTGGTTGGTTGTTTTTTTTTTTGTTTTTGGGGTGGGGGGGGGGGGGATGGTGGGGGGAGAGTTGGTTTTGGGGAGGGCATCAAGTCACGAGATCTTGTTTGTCACAAGTTGATCTGTCTTTTTGACCATGGCAGAAAGGGCAAGAAATAATGATCTGAAATTGTGG
Organism: Psittacus erithacus; assembly: GCA_009867235.2. NCBI lineage: Eukaryota > Metazoa > Chordata > Aves > Psittaciformes > Psittacidae > Psittacus > Psittacus erithacus. The sequence goes on along the minus strand of WYDI02008314.1, from coordinate 28,512 downwards.
CACGAGAGATTTAAGTGAGACATTAGAAAAGTGTTTCCAACAGCAAGGATAATGAGGCTGTGAAGTAGGTTGTCTAGCAACTTGCGGAGTCTTCCATTTGAGGAAACTCTATGCAAGCATCTTTTAGGATAGGCTCTGCTTCAGAAGTAGGTGGGTGAACTGGACAGCTCCTAGAGGTTCTCCTAGCTTTATAGCTCAGTGCTTCTAAGAGCAGGATAGTTCATAATTAATTAGGTTGGTCTTTCTACTTCTCACACAGGAATTTTGTAGGAAATCAGGACACACAGTGTGTCACTTTTATTTTTTTTTTTTTTTTAGATTTAAAATTAGTTGAATAGCATTAGTGAAGTATTTTTAAATGGCAGTAAAAGGAAAATCATGCTACCTAAACGAGGGCTATATATAAATTATAGCAGACTCAAGGATAGTTAATCAAGGACTCAGGGAGCCAAATACTGAACAGAGAACAACTCTTATGGACAGCCTGGCAATGAAGATACCAACTGCTGAATCTATACAGCTGAAGAAAAAAGGAGAGTGTTCAGGTACTCTTTGCTGGAAAGCTACCCCTGTGCTTGGCTTAAGCTTTAGTTTTTCACACCAATCCCTAGCTAGTAAATATCTCATAATTTTGAAGGACACTTCTCCAGTAACCTTTGCTTTTTTGAAATGTAGTCTTTCAAAGCTATCTTATGAGGAATGAGGGAAGGCAGCGTTATAAACATAGTACAGCATTTTAAGATCCAAGAATACCACTGAGTCTCAGTGAGGCACATAAATAACACTAATCTTTCTTCTGTGAGGACAGCTGTTGGTTACAGTTTGGAGAGTAATAAAGATATACTGCCCTTCTCTTTCATTTTTTCAGACTATTTTCAATGACATATTTTTCCAGCAGCATTTTCCAAAAATGCATTAGCATTTTTGTTTCTTTCTTTCTTTCATTGTGGAGTATTGGTTTTATGCTGAGTTTGGCTCGGAGAGAAAAAGAAAAATCTCTTCAAGGTCTCAAAGATACAGCCAGGTATATTTTCTTTATGGCATCTTTAAGATAGCTGGCAGCCAGCCATAAAGAGACAATTTCACTCTTAGTCTTTCCACTTTCTCACTCTTTCCTCATTATTTCCTACCATCTATTAGTAATAATATTTACTATTTTCTTAGTTCTGTCTTGTTTTTCCTATAGCTGACTCTTCTGTGACAGAGGAAAAGTAATAGTGAGCTTTACAAACCATATTCTCTTTGAGTCATCATTCAGTTGGTTTTTTCCTGCAGTCTTCCCTTGCACTCTGGGAGTTTTATGAAGTCTAAAGATTTCATACAAATTTCTCAGTTGGTCAGCCATACAATTTTGTCAGAGATCAGTCTGTACTCATTTGATTATCTAACCATGAACCTTTGCCAGTCAAGAACTGGCTTGCAAATACATTACACTCCTGTCTAGAATTTCTGAAAGAAGGAGGATAGATGTAGCCTCTACAAATGCCTTCCATGATGTTTATTAAAAACTTAGTTTACTCTCTTTCTTAAATATTCCTTTAGCTATTTTAGATGTTTTCAGATCTTTGATAAGAAAATATCAGTTCCTGTTATCAAATCTTCAGTGCTGAAATCTCCACTGGTGTTCTTTGTTTCAAAAGCAAGATGTCTCCCTTCTGTGGAGTTTTCATAGGTCATTTCAACATTTATTTCTCTAAAAGACATTTGCAGAAGCTTTTAAACCAGAATAGGAAAGGTCTTCCAGAAGGAAACATCCTCTTGCCAACAGACAAAAGTCCTGCTTCTGTTTGGTTCGCATAAGAAGCAGAAAGACCTCCATGACCTTCTGTCCTTTAACAGTTAAAACAAAGGTATGGTCTTATTGTGATGTCTAGTACTCTTTTCTATGTCGCAGAGGAGGGTCTATGAGAAAGAAACCCAGCCTCTGTAATCTGAGTAAATAGGTGACTAAAATACCTGAAGATCATTGGTAGAACCTCTGAACACAGTGAAACTGTGAGGAAGAAGTGCCACAGCCTCTGCCTTCTGGGTGAGGAGAGAGGCTTCTGCCAAGGAGTTGAGAAGGCAGCCAACTGTTACTCCTTTCACACCTTCCTGAAGTGTTACAAACTTCTTGTTTTGACATCTGTTGTTACTGCATTTGGTTGTCTACTGCTCAGGGATGTAGTCCATCAAAAGGAACCCATGGGTAGATGCATATGGAGGTCTGTTCTTTTCACCATTGGCATCCTTCTGTCAGCGCTCCATCCTTCCCTCTGAGCATCCTTAATCTGCTGTTGAATATTGCACAGAAAGCTTAAGGGAGAGAAAAATACAGTATTATTTTTGCTACTTTTGTGGTTTCAGATGGTCATCTTCAGATGATACTGTGTCCTGAAACACAAAGACTCCTCTTTGTAAAGCAGGTAGGTGAGTTAAATGATGAGAACTATTATACAAATGGCATGGAGGACTCAGAGCAAGGGAGCAGTCTTTCTACGCAGTTGTATCCCAGCCTACAGGAGTGTGAACATCCAGCCTAGTGAACTTCCACAATCTGCAGGGGTATAGCAAAATGCATTGGCTAAATGGTACGACTGATGGAGCTAGATTTTAGAGGGGTTTGATACATCATGCTGGTACTTCACAAAAAAGGGAGGTCCATGTGAGGTATGTAGATTATTCCATGTAGGATAATGATGGAATCATTTCACTTGCTTCCTTCCTGCCACAAACCATTAGCTGTAGTGGCTTAGCTACTGTCTGAGTGAAGTTGTTCTGAGAAAGATTATCATGGTAGAGGAGAGAGGTCAGGAAATTAATGCTTTGGAGGATTTGAAGAGAGAACAAAACACTCCCAGAAGCCTCGCTTTTGTGGCCTGTCAGAAGCAGCTTGCTTCATGTGGTCAGAGAGAATGTAAATGACAATAAAACATGCAGTGAAGGGCTATACTTAATCTGAGTAAATATTATGCATAAAATCTCTATCCATCTTTTCTCTTCCTGCTTGTTGCAGGCATATATTTTCAGACATACAGTACATTTCATCCTCCCTCCCTTTTGCTCCTATTCAAGGTTGCAAAAATTTAAGTTAGCTGGCCTTTTCAGTATCATAGATAGAGGATGAAGGGTTATGCTGGTATGATCAGGTAACAGTTACCCTAGTTCAGACATACCCTTGTTTTTTTTTTTCTCCTCCCATCAGTTACAGCATATTACAAAGCACAGTTCACAGTGTAGCAGTGATCATGTTCACAATCACTATCATCACAAAGATGGGAAATAAAAATGTTCCTTGGCAAACTTTCAAAGGAACTGTGGGTGAGGAGTGGAAATCAAAATTAGGCTCTTGGGGCTTTTGGCCAATGTATAGTGCCCTCCCCAACCCAAGTCTGTATAACAGAATGAAGGGAAGAATTTTCCTCATTAATTCATGTGACAAGGAAGTGAAACAAACCACACAGCTTGTACTGCAAAATTTTTATTGCTTCATAAATTTTATTGAGATAGAAATTAACCAGTTTCCTCTGTGTTTTAAACAGAGTCAGTTTGTGTTTACTGACATGGGGGAAGCTCATCTGTGTTCAAGAACAGATCTGTTTTCTGTTAGAAAGGGCAGTTTCTGAAAGTTAGAACTTCAGAGATATTTTTAATACTATCATGTATTAACTTGACACAGCATGCTTAAGAATCTGTGGTTTGGAATTTCTTAATTTAACAACAGCAGTTTTTCTACCTGATTTGGTTCTGTGATAAGCAGTGAAGTATCAAGGAAGATTACAAGAAATTAGAGAAAGCCACTGTGAGATGAAGCATATATGCCAAAGTCTAGAAATGTTTATATGCATTTCCAGAAACTTTTTAGCACTGCATCCACATTAGGGCTGCTGCCATGTTTACTGAGGGATTTGAATGATGTTTTCCTGCTCATTTAGGAAGGATCATAAGCATGGGTGCATTTACATTGTGGCAAACATATTCAAGAATGTCTTTCATTTAAGCTGTATTATTCATTAAGAGTTTTAAGCTGCTGTGAAACATATGGAACATGCACAGCTTTATTTGGGTGCTTCAATGCAGACAGGTGCATATTTGAAATGGAAGCTTAATGAGCTGTGACTATCTCAAAAATGAAAATGTATAGGCAGAGCCCTTGAAACATCACCCTTTTTCCCTCTCTATTTTTACAATAATGATTGTACAAGATGGGATTTGCATCTTTGAGCAATGAGTTAAATACTTCCAAATCTCCTTGAAATCAATTTTGTGTGATCACGCATGCAGATTGAAAACCATGACTTTGAGGTTTACGTTCTGTGAATAAAATTTACGTTCCCTGAAAAGCAAAGAAGGCTGTCATTTCATGCTTCCTGACATTCATTGTCTATTTCTTCTCAGTACACATAAGACCAGCACGCATGCTCACAGTCTAGAGGAACAGCTTTCTGCTCTGTCGATTTTGTTTTATAAAAGCCCTGTTTTCTTTATTGCCCTTATTTATTGTATCTGTAAAATTTATTTAAGCAATGACAAATTTCTCTTTCGGGCCTGGAGTCTGAAAGAATAACTACTGCCATGCTGTTGGTTAAAGATTTGTTGGTTATGACTGTTCATTAAATTGCAAGGATCTGTGGGTGAGGGTAGCTGTGCAAAGCTCCTGTTGAGTAGGTGGGTTATGGGCTGTACTTAGTGAATATACATCATTAGAGAGACAAATGTGCTTCAGCAGCCTCTTGTTTTGTTCAACTAAAATGGGTGTTGATTTTGGAAAACTCAGCAAAATCACTTGTCTTTTTTCTAAATCAGATGTCATTCATCCCACAGAGCACCCATGAAAAACAGCATTTAGTTTAAATATAGCAGCATTACTTCTCAGCTTTGTAAGCTGATAAGAATAGCATTACATTTGTTTCCCTTAAAAAAAAAAAGAAAAAAGCTTAGGCTCAGTGCCGTGCCTGTGAGAGCTAATTGACAGCACTGTAAACGGGAATCCTTGTGCACTGCAAATGTTCAGTCCAGGGTGCTGCAGCATGTACCCTTTCACACTGCTTTGCCAGTTTCAGCCACGTTTTATGTCCCTATACAGACAAGAAATTTAATGCTGCATGCATTGTTCTTATTCTTAAGAAATGAAAGAAGAGACTATTCATAGGGATAAACACTTGAGTAACTAATACGGTGACTGATCTACAGAAATAAACTGAAAGGCCTGCTGTGTTTTTAATTTTTATTATGCCACTTCAGCACTACCAGTACTTACTGTTCTGTTTATTCAGGTGTCCACCTAAATAACTCTGAAACTTCATCTTCAGCAGAATCTGAAAACAAGCTATTTGTTGGACTACAAATTACAAGTTCTTCTCATTCTTCAGGGTCTAAATATGCTTTCAGCTGAAAGCCAGGGAGGGAGGGGGAGCCTTCATTTGAAACAAGTTTTTAGTCTGCACTCGATCTCTTCTGGTTTTGTATGAAAAGCCACATTGGACTGAATGACAGCTGAAGAGGCAAGCTGCTGTATCAGGGGATTTAGCAGAAGGAAACTGATGTGCTTTCAGCCAGCACCTTCTCAGAAAGCTCTCTGATCTCTTACCAGTTCAGTCCAATTGTGAAGTCAGTGCACTAAAAATATGTGGCTGAAGCAGTTCAACTGAAAGTACGGTGTCACTCTCTAAGACAGTAAATAAGTATTCACTTATGGCGATCAGTTTCTATTCTGTAATTTAAAATGTGATTATCCTTTCCTGAAAGCTGAAGTTATGATGGTCTAAGACTATTGCTCAGTTAATTAAAATAAATAAATAAAAGGAAATGAAAAAGAGCCACTCTTTCTTCAATATCCAGGAAAACTGATATCTGGAGTTACTGCAGTTGGTTTCTGCTAGTTGATCTCAAGTTCCATTCATACCACTGGAGCCTCCTTAAAAAATGCTTTCTGGTTGGTTTTTGTTTGTTTTTCTTTCCAGTTTTAACTTCGATAAATAATGGAAGACTTTATGCAATGCTGAAATTCTTACACACCAAAAACAATAAAGGTTTATGCGCCTTTGATGACAGCACGTTATGACTCCGTAAATGACCTGTTGGTGGTACTAAGATGCATGCAACTGAAGTGATTCACAGTTGTTTAAAAATAATAGTAATAACTAAGGGTTAATGTTTTCAAGGACAAGTCAGTATTCTTCCATGTCAGACATGTAGGAGCCCCAGTTAAATGCTCTTCAGACCTAAGGAGAGCGCTAGGGAAAAATAATGACCTCATGATTAGTTCTGAAAGTGTTTTCCATTTTGAGCACAATGTGGTATTGATCTTGAAATACTATAGAGTGACTAAAGAATGTACCTGTTTGCCCACAGTTAGCATTAGCACAATTTCACAAGGGATATTTCTGATCACATCTGTTTTGGTCACTGGTTTTCTAATGCATGAGTTATGTTATGGAACATTTGTTCCATACTAAATACCGATATTTGTGTGACAGTTCTGTGAGACTGAAAGGTTATTCCTGTTGTCCATAAAATTATCTTAGGGAATGTAAAGATGATGAGTATAGCTGTTTCAATGTGACACCTTTCTTTCACATAAGTATGTGTCTAAGGGCTGATCTTTGTTACCAATTATTATTAGCAAGTAGGAATATGTTATTTTCACGGGAAAGGCTTTGGGGCCATTGTTGTGCAGCTCAGAGTCAATAAACTCTGGGCTGCTCATAATAGCCATTCTTTCTCATTGAAGCCTTGGACTTGCTCTGACTTCATCAGAGAAGAGAAAAGGAGAATAATGTGAACAATAGAAGCCATGAAGTTTAACTTAGGCCTAATGTGAGGGGGCTGTAGAAGCTGTCAGGGAGCTTGATTAATTGGCTTTCAGGCTGTTGTCCTCAGCGCAAAGCAATAATGTTCCTGCCTCTTCTGAGGGGGCTGGATGTACCACCTGGGGTCAGAGCTTATCAGCCTCAGGGGCCAACGTTTTAGATGAGGCCAAAGTGCAGTCAGCAGTTTATGCAGAAATTTGTGTGTAGATTCTGGAGTAAAGCTCGCTTTATCTTGGTATTGTTTCTCTGGCCAAGGAAAGAATTAAATCATATCTGAAAGTACAGCCTTTTTTTTTTTTTTTTTTTTTTTTTTTTTTGTCTTTTAGTGACAGGGGAAAGTAGTCTCCTAAAATACAGAAATGTTTCTGTCATCATGCTGGTTGTACTTTAATGAGGGAGCGCATACCTATAATGATCTTCTGAGAGATGTTTCATTGCCAAGAGAAATGTAGAAAATTTTAACTGATTGTATTAGGATTCCTAGAACCCAAAGATTTTACTTACATTTTATGCAACAGTGGTTTGTCCTCAAGAGCCTAAATAGTTTTGTTTCTAAACCCATGAGGGTAAAAGGTTGATCAGCTCTAGTGAATGAAAACCAAGAGAAGCTGCAGTGGTAGCACAGATCACAGCAGTCAGAGACAATGAGCCAGGCTGTTATTAGTAAGTGGAGAAATTAAGACAGCCTGCACAAAAGGAGGCTTACAAGAAAATAGTTCAACCAGTTCCTGGCAGAAGAGAAGCCTACCAGAAAGTGTACTGATCACTAGTGGGCAATCAGTTTGCCAGTAGCTTGCTTTTGCATTGCATCAGTATTCATGAACAATTGGAATAAGCCAGCTGGTTAACTAGATGTTTTACTAGTTTAACCACTTGGGAGAGAATTTAAAACAGGGGAAAGATAATCACAGTGAACAGGCTCTGCAGAACTGACATCTGTTGAAGCTGGTTAGTTGATAAGTAGTTCACTTTTGTTCTGTCCCAGCAAAATAACTACCCTGCTTCAGTAGATGCTAACAAAAGCTGTTTTACCTTTCTTCTACTCAGGGAGAACTATTAGTCACAGTTCATTAGGCTTGTTTACAACACAGAACTGGTATCTTGAGTGTGTTACTGAAATACTTGTAAAATGTTCTGGGCATCTTTTCCCTCACAAAATTAGAAGAATTTTGTAACAGGAAGGAGAGCACTATCTACTATTCTTTTAAGGAAAAAAAACTAGTTTGTGGTATGAGAACTGTAAAAATTATGTAGCATTTAGCCTTAGCAATGCATAGTATTTGTTTTGTGGTTTTCAAATCTAGAAGTTGGACTTTCAAACATAGTTTTGTTTTTAATCTGCTAACTATAGCAACAGAAGACCTTACAATAAGGTAACTCCAAATATGAAATACAATTGTATAGGAAGAAGAGCCTCAGTGTGTGCAAGGTCCTTGGTCTGATTTTCTTGGAGGAAGAAGTGGAATGGTGAGCCTCACCATACTGTACTGAACTAGTTCCTTCTTATTTACAGTTACAGTATTCATAGCACTCTAATGTAGATCCCATGCTTGACTATACACCACTTTCAGCTTTTTATTTTACTGTGATATTTTATAGTGGGGTATTACTGTATTAAGATCTTTATTAATAGAGTTTACCTTCACAAACATAGAAGATGTGTCCTTGCAAGTCCGGTGAACTCAACAAAATAAGAAGAGATACTTGTCTCCTATTAGCTGTAGTAAGAAAGCCTGAGGGAGTTCTGTAAAAGAAATCCCAAATGCTAGGGCTTTTTCTCCTCCCCTGTGTCCTCGATGTCTCTGTCTCAGGTGTTTACTTACCTTTTTCCCAGGCTGAGGACAATGAAGTCTTCGTGTAATAAAGGAATTTTAATGCAGAGAGAGATGTAAATTAGTTTAGTAGATTTCAGTGTTTTCAGCTACTGCTTTAAATTGCTATTTTAAATTTCAGTGAGTGGAATAATAGAGAAGTTACTGTGTCTAGTAACTGCAGCTGGCCTTTGTAAAAAATGGCTTGTTAAGAGGCTTTATGATTTACTGAGGCCACAGCTGGCTGCCAGCAGAGCTACAGGGGTGTGTTCTGTCTTGGGCCTGGTAGCTAGAGATGAAAAGGATCCAAAGTTGGCACAAAAGCAAATAAATGCTTTTACTTTAAATAAAGCATCATAATTTATAAGAGGCTTTGCTTCTCAGTCCCAGTGAGGTACACGGATCAGCAGCAGCTCTTTGAGGTTGAACAGAATTGTCTGCCTGGCTCGTCTGCAGTTCTGGTATCTGCAGTGTACAGATTTGGAAGCATTTTCATGGTTTCAGCTTGGAATTGTTTCTTTATCCATGCTCTTTCTTTTCCATGAATTTTCCCTCTTCTGTCTTCATTCCTTTATGTTTCATTAGCTGCTCTACTGTTTGATAAATAATTGTACCACGATTTGCACCTGGCAGCTCTTTATCATGATGTAGAGCACTGGGGAGCTAATCACCAAAGACACCTGAAGGTTTATAGGTGCATTTTGTCATCTGTTATTTGCTTGGCTTTTACTCTATAAGTGAATTTTTCCTGCAGTGGCAGAGTTCAGAATTGGGACGTAAGCTTCTACTGAGACATCCTAATACTCACCTTGGAAAGAAAACCAAAAATGTATGCGTTCCTTAAGTTGTTTGTTTTCTTTCCTTTTTTTTTAATAGATACACATGCATACACACATAAATATATACCAGCTTCTCTATTTCTGAAGCTGTTTCTCAACAGTTTGGTGATGAAAATAGTATTTCTGTGGTCTGGTGTTTGCAATGAAGAACAGAAATGAGGCAGATAAGTATTAAAGGAACTCCTAAATGCTTGTCAGGGTGAAAAATAATGGTTTTGGTTTTCCCTTTTTTCCTCTTACTTCTTGTATTTAAGCAATATTACTTTTCCCTACACTCCAGTCGTGTTTTCCTTTGCCATTTACTTGCCTTTAAGGGAGGAGTTTGGGAGAGAAATACTAGCTGAAGAGATCCTATAATTAATATGAACTGCAGGAAGTAAGTGTGACAGACAAGTTGAACAGCCCTATGTTCGGTTGCTTATCTCAAGTGACACATGGTCCTAGAGTACAAGGAGAGGCAGTGGATTGTGAGTCTTCTTTTTTTTCTACTGTAGTAGAAGGCAGAAGAGTGTCTACATGTTCTATAGGGCAGGAATACAGAAGCTGAAATAACACTTCCTGAGAAGCAAGTGGGAAATCAAGGGGATTACAGAACAGCATTTCCTTCTTCTAAAACTGAGACTATGTGACATTTTTCAGTGTCAGGCTATATGAATCACAGTTATGATTACTGAAGTAGAAGAGAAAAAAATCTGCTAGAAACAAAATATTTCTGAAACAGATTTGGTTTTCTTCAGAACACACAGATGTTATTTTCAACTTGCATTTTTAGTGTCAGCTGAAATAAAGTAAGATTGTTTTATTCTTGAACTTCAATAGAACAGTGAAGTGGTTCAGTCACTCTGGCCAAAGAAAAGGTAAGGTTTGTACAAAACCAAATTTTTAGTTGTACTCTGGAGGTTTGAAACCTATGGTTAGTTTATAATAACATTGACTGCACATTTTCCGGTAAACACTGCAAACATGTGGTCTGACATTCAAGAGGTGTAACAGCAATTCATCCAAAAGTTTCCCTAGTCCTGCCAAAATCTAATCACTTTGATAGAAATCTGACAGGAGAAAATTCTGTTGGTCACTGTGGCTTCATAGTTTTCAAAATCACCATTCTAAGTAGCTCATATTTTAGTAGAGCTATTCAGTTGTGGATAAACCTACAAGCTGTTTGGGACCCAATCTGATGCACTTTCTGGGGTATTACCCAGTTTTCACTAAGTCTTTTATTGCTCTGTTAATGAATGTAATATTTAGCCTTGTACTTGATTAGGACCATTTGTTTTTCTTTCAGCTGTCCATTTGTATCTAGGTCTTGCTTACTGGTTATATGCTAGGCAGACTGTCTTTAGAAGAAACATACACTGAAAAAATTATAGTGACATTATTATTATGACCGATAAGGGACATAAGCTGTTTGATTAGAAGCTGCCCTGTTTTCCAGAGCCAGCCTGCCTTTATCATTTCAGTCACAGCTTTGTCCAGAGGCCCTGCCATTTCAGCTCACCCTCAGGAACAAGTCTTGCTAATGTGCTGTTTTGTTTTACACTAAAGCTGGGAAAGGATAATGTTACTAGGGAGGCAAGAGAAATAAAAGAAACCAGAGCTTCTTTTAGCTGACTGTTCCACTGAATATTGACCAGCTGTCTTCATGAGAGCAAAATAGATGGTGGTGAATAAGCTAGAGTCTAGTTTTCCAAGAAGCTGAATGATTTTCCCAAATCAATACAGCTCATCGGGCTTTAGAACAAAGGCTGCAGGAGACACGACAGTGATGGAAGTGGCTGTGTGGGTTTTGGTTTGTTTTTTTTTTTCTGTATTAAGCACATGGGCTTCTAAGGAAACAGGTCTCCAGTTATTTCAGTCTTTATTCTTCTATATGCTCTGAGATAAATCTCTAGATTAAGAAAATATATTACAGTCATTATTGAGTGGGACAAAAAAGGTGTCTCCAGCTCCCTGGCTCTAAGTGATACTAATTGCTGCTTCTTGCCTGAATGCGAATGAAAATATGTAATGCAAGTCCAGGAATGTTATGTTTTGTTTGTGTATCACTGAAGGTGTGTGATAACAGCTTTTTCAAGTGAGGGTGGTGGCTGATACTCTAAATGCACTGTACTGATGACTTCATAATGAAGAAGGACAGACATTTGAATAAAGTCTCCATTAAATTTAACATTACTTAGAACTCTTTGAAAAATCACTTGTATATGAACTAAGTTTATTATGCTGTCAAAGAACCTGCTGTAGTTTATGTGGTTAAAGCAATCTCAACCTGCTTTAGCCACCAACAGGGCAAAATTACCTCAAACAGCGTGTTTTAGCCTCTCAGCCCTTTAACCTTTAAGCTTACTATGCTTTCATAGAGTACTAAATTAACACCACAGCTAAGATTCTCAAAGGTTTATGACTGTACCAGGAGTATTTCATTATGCTGATTTTCCTTCATGCTATCCAAGCTTCTCAACTTCGTTGCTATATACAGTATTTGTTCGGATAAAGTCCAGTGTCCAGCATGACTAATTGCGGGTCTGTGCTCCAGATGATTTGATTACAGGATGTGGTTAAAGTGACTTTTAAAACATTTAGCACAGCAGTAGGGCTCTCAAAGAAGAAAACCCAACAAAATAAAAAAAAACCCACCTCATAGTCTTGTGTTTATTTCCAGGCCACCTGACAGTCATTATATTCTCAGGCTTGCTGATCTTGATGTCTGTTCCATGTGCACCTGCTGTACATACAGTTAAGTTCTTGTGCTGTGCTAGACAGAGATGGTGATTAAAGTAGTACATAAATTGTATGTCTACAAGATAAGTATTCAGTGTAGAAGACTAGACTTTATAGGTAGAATGTTTACTGTTAATTTTAGATTACTTTCTTGATGGAAGCAATCAGGGAGAAATAAGCCATTTGCATTTCAAGTCTAATATAAACATTGTTCTGTGTTTTTTACAGGCTGGATGAGCTGCAGGTGTTTATGTGGATCTGGGATTGATGATGATGTGGTGGATATTGTGAGCCAAATGACTTACACTGCTTGTACTAAACCAATGGCAGTGAAAAAGCTTGAGATAATCCTAAAATTGCACATTTTCATCTTGCACTTCATACACTTCAGTTGCTGTTAGAACAATGATGTCAAACAGATATATGTGGGATTAAAAATTCTGGTATGCCAGATGCAGAATGAAGTGTGTTTAATTTATAGTGGTGGTGTGCTCACTGATGACAGGCTTACCATGGTTTTGCTGTCCTGGGCATGTCTCTATTATTTGTACTTGTCAAGGCTGTGACAAAAGGCAAATGGAATTAGGTTTGCAAACAAATTGTGAATCTAATGATTATAAAGATATAAGGAATTGATTTTGCTGTAACATTACATCAAGTGATGATGTGATGCCTTCTCAATACTGAGAACTGCATCTGATCCTTGAAGAGCTTTTATGCACAGGAATATTGCTACAAGAACTTGTCATATTAAACTTCTTAAGAAGTAATTTTGTAGAAGTTACTACAAAACACAGTATACTTTGGTAGATCTTCCCCTGGCATCAGCAAGATTTGTCTTAAAATTATACTCAGAATAGTAAAGGCAGTCGGCAGAACTGTTAAACAAATGGGAATTTTGAGCAAGTGGGACTCCAAGTGACTTATGTGGATTTTTAAACATAAGTGATGTTTGGTGACTGAAAAGCAAAGAAATGATTCCTGGTTTCGGAAAATCATTTAAATAGTCTTCAACAAGTCTGTTACAGAAGTGTTTCGAAAATCTATGTGCAGGTCTGCTTTTTCCAGAATTTTGCTGATGCTTTTGAGCAGGTTCTCTGCTAAGAACAGCAGGAGCAGCAGCTTTTACAAAAAGTGAAGGCATATCCATTCACCCGTTCAGATAACTGGTCTTTTGAGTTTTCTGGATAATTAATCGACGTGAACTAAAGCAGAATTTTGTAGCAGTTGCTGTGAGCAGAACACAAAAGCAGCCTATGCTGTAAACATTGAGTCAGGCTTTCCAGTCTGATTAATTGTGTAATGTATACTTATATTGGAATTTGAATATGTTTGTTTTCTAAAGCCAGTATTTTAAGAAACTGGGGCCTGCGTTTAAGATATTAATGTGATAATTTGACTCCTAACCACATAATCTCATTTTCAAAGTTTTGAATACAAAGTGTAAAAATTCTTGGCTGGTCTTCATTGCAGAAAACAGAATCAAGAAAGCAAAAGGCTCAATATTTGTAGCTGGTTTGGAATAGATCCTTCACTCTTTTGTTCCTTAGTTGGAACATCTGCAAGAATGTGTCATGTTAGATTTGCATAGATCCTCATGAGCTTGATGTGGCTGCTTAAGTATGGTTTTAAGGTAGTCAAACATGAATAGTACCCTGGCTTGGTACTGAAGATGCCTTGTGATTACAATACTTTTATATAACACATCTGCATTCATTAGGCTGACTTTAAAAGAGCATGGCTCCTTTTTTCAAATAGTGAACAACAAATTTAGGTAGTTAATTTCCAATTTGTGATGACGTATTTTGTAATGTTGTGTTACATGCCCTGTGAAGGAAACACCAAAATATGGAATATTTTCTTGCTCCTAACAGGCTAAAGCAATTCCCCTTGATGTTAAGGGAGGAACCTCATTGTGGTGGGTGCTAGATAGCATCCACTTTCACCGTGCATTAAGGTTTTTGTATGTGGCTGGTGGTACAGATTTTTGCAGAAAAGATAATTGACTAGTGTAAGTGAACTGTGAAACTTCCAGGGAACATGACCCCATTTTCTTTTGTTAGGCACCATTTTGTAATTCCTACATGTGACATGTTCACCACTTTTGTGTTTGCTTCTTAATGATACAAGTACCATGCATAGAAACATCTGAAATTTTTGTTTATTATTCTTGTCTGCTTTAATTTAGGATAGGATGGTGGAAGTTATTGCTAATTTCAGACATACTGTAACAGTAAATAGTTACTCTAATTTGTATCATTTATGCACTGGAACAGGTTGCCCAAAGGAGTGGTAAAATGCTCCATCCCTGGCAGTGTTCAAGGCCAGGTTAGTCAGAGCCTTGGGGGACATGGTCTAGTGTGAGGTGGCCCTGCCTGTGCCAGGAGGGTTGGAACTTGAAGATCTTAAGGTCCTTTCCAACCCTAACTATTCTATGAGTCTGTTCTGTAATATGCAAATGGAATGATAAACCAGAATAAGAAATTTACACCATCATTTGGGATGTTTTCTTTTATTACATCCAACTCTTGTGAACTTTGCTCTGGTAACTGGTGAAACTCTGGAGTTGACACCCTTACTTGTTGGAAGAAACATGTACATGTATTCTGAATGTATTCATTATTTTTGATCTGATCTCCCAAGAACAGGATTAGGTATTTGGCCAGGTGTCCTGAAGTGGAAATTTACAATACCAATACCCTCACCCTCATTGCATTACAAGCATCTGATTTCTTCTCCCATTCTTCAGTAATGGCTACTTGAAAGAGTTTAGTCTCTTGGGCTTTTTCTTTTCTTTTTTTTTTTTTTTTTTTGTTAGGTGAAAATACATCTCTTTATTCAGAAAGTATGAAACCTGTGGGTTACTCAGACTGTCTTCGCATTTTCACTCCTGTTCAGCTATGCTAAATGGATGATTGTTACATGATGTGTACTCTAATGTATAATCTTATGTAATGGGAAGTCTCATTACATGGACTTCTTACGACTTGACACAGCCCTAGTGAGGTTTGATCCTGCGTGTGATATGTTACTTACTTTTGTCAGATGGAGGCAGTATGTGGAGAGCTATGCCCCAGGCACACAACTTCAAAAGAGGCTTTGGAACAAATTTGAGAGAGTTAGTGCACCTAGGACTGTCTGTCCAGTGTACTCAGATGCAATACTCAGAGGTGAACTGAAAGCTGCTGTAGTACTATTTGTGTACTTCCTCTGAGACAGTGCAAAGAGGTCCCAGCAAAGGTTCTTGTGCATAGCTTGAGATCTGTGCCAGAACAAATATTTTGAATCAAATAAATGACTGGATGCAGCAAGAAGAATCTTTTCTCTTCAGTACTGCAACTGGTACATAGTGTGGATTTCTCATCTCCATTTTAATTTTCCAATGCTGTGGTCTGATAAGCCTCCAGTTGCATGTTTCCTTAGGGGTCAGTTTTACCTCCCGTGTTACTTACATTTTTTTCGCCCATTTCTGTGATAACCGTATAAGATTAAATGAGCTCCCTTTGCTGGCCGTTCATGCCATTTTACCAGTGGCTGAGTGTAAGCTGTTCATTAGGGAAATGAAATTATTCCTTGCCAGTTATTGTAACACAGCTTGGAGATTAATCTTCCCTCCTAGTTGCATAGTGTGGCCTTTGCGAAGGCTAACAAACTTAATGAGATGCTAAATGTTACTGTCTTTAAGGGAGGAATTTACTTGTGTTTGCTTTTGAAGTATTGACTTTCTTAGGCTGGAAAGTCATTTGAATGTCTTCTAAGAATTGCTGAAATATGTATTGATTTCAGGTGTTATTATTATTTTATGTACTCTACACCTTCTGCCTTCTGCCCTCTATTAATCCCTAGGCTTGTTACCTAAATTAATAAATAACTAAAGCAAATAAATAGACAAGCTTACAAGTACTGAGGAAGATGGAGATCTATGTAGGAATCCACCCTGAGTTAAAAAAAAAACAACTCCAAACTAAAAGTACCATAATTACATTTTTAACAAGAAGATAAAGGTGAACTGGCTGAGGAAAGATGAGTGCACAGTTAATACTCATAAGGAAGCCAGGGAGCCCTCCTTCCTTTGTACATTGAGGAGGAGATTGGACCAACAGTGGGTAAAACGGACAGGAGGGAGGAATGGTGCTGGTGCCGGGATGTGGGTACATTATGTCACAGAATTTAGCGACGGGAAATACCCGTGGTTTTCACTCGGAGAGTTATGGAGTCAGCTGACAAGCTGTTAGGTGGAAGGAACGCATCAAGGTTACCAGAGCAATCGGTAACCTTCTTCCTCCTCCTCTGGCGTGGAGCGGCAGGCGGGAACAAAGCCTGGAGCTGCTTGTTGCGAGAAACCCTACTCCCTGCCGTGCACTACTCCCCGCGGGTCAATCCCGCACGTCCGAGCGGGTGCGTAGTAGTTTCCAGACGTGCCGCCACTCTGGGGATGCGGCAGGGCATCTTCTGTACCGGGCCCTCCCAGACCGGGAGCGGTTTTGCCGAACCTGCCGTGTCGGCGGCCGGACTCCTCCACCCGCTCAACACTCCGCAGGCACCGTCCGAGCTCGAGAGGCAACAGAGAGCGGCTCCGGCGCTGCCGGGCCCAGCGCCAGTCTGGCTTGGCTCGGCTCCGCTCCTCGGCAGGACCCAACCCGCCCCACACCCCACCCCTCACCCCGCTTCGGCTGGCCTCAGATACCGATCGCCTCGCGGCGACGGCGCCCCAGCGCAGGGCGGGCCAATCAGCAGCCGGAGCTGCGCGGACGCGGGCCAATGGTGGCAGGGGCCGAAGCGCCCCGCGGGGTTAGGGGCGAGAGGGTCCCTCAGCGGCGGCGGGAGCGGGGCTTGGGCCCCTTCAGCGGGCCTTTCGCAGTGCCTGCCCCTGGCCTTTCCGGTCGAGGTCTCGGCCGAAGGGGCAAGAGTAAAACGTGTTTGCTTTGTTTTCCACGCTGCCAGGCTGGGTAGGTCATAAATATACAGCATAGCGATTTAACCGTGATCCTTCCAGGTGTTCGGCGCCTGGCTGTGACCCTGGCTGTGAAAGCTGATTGTTGTTCACCCGTCAAACCATTTTGCCCCAGCACACGGAATTCCAGTCGCCTTATCATAATGGCAATATAACCATATGGGGAGTCATTTTCAAATCTGCTACAGAGCGTTTTCAAGGAAATCCCTTCTTCCCCGGTACCTCCACTAACAGCAGAAATGCTTCCCCGCTGTTAAAAGGCCCCTGAGGAAATCAGTGGCTGGTTGCATGTTTACCTTTGTGTGGCAGAGGGGGGATCGCTTTAGTGCGAAATTAGGAATGACACTGGTAAGTTAAAGCGAAAAGACGGACTGGAAACATTCTGGCACCACGCCATTATTATATCTGCTGTAGAAATGCTACAGTTTCAACAAGGAAAGCGTGGGGAAAAATCAATTCACAAGGCGGGCAGCTGTGAGGTAGTGTCTTCACACCCCTCACGAACTGGAAACGTTTTGCGCGGTGCCTGTCTTTGCTAAGTGAAATGTTTTTTCTTCATGTGTTTAGCCCATGGTGAGGGGGTTGGAACTAGATGATCTTGAGGTCCTTTCCAACCCTAACCATTCTATGATTCTATGATTTCAGTGTACATTCTAATGAAATGACTGGTTCAATAATACTGCCTTATGTTTATCTGTAGAAGTGAAAGCATTAAAGGGGTGATTATGCCATTTAGTGCGTAAACCCGATAAGAAATAATGTGAAGAAGTGTTTGATGGCAACCTGAAAACATTTGAGTGACACCCCCCATGTGTATTTTATTTGTTACATACGATATTCTTACCCTGCACACATTTTATATGTATAATTCTAATAAACAAAAATTCAAGGTCTTCACTAGGTGGGCAGATGAATTTAGATTTAATAGCAGTCACAAGTGGAAAAACAATTAACTTACAGTGTATTTGTTTTAAAGATCCCTCTATGTAACTGTATTGCAGTTCCAGTTAGGTTTACTGTGTGGCAGCTGTTTCATGAGTAGCCCCCTTGCTTTCCACAGAAGAAGAAACGAGGCAAATAGTATGCATTTCCATCTAAATCAGCTGAACACAGCCTACAGTGCATACGTGTGTATGTTTGTGTATTTGGATATATGCAATTTCAAATAAATAGAAGCATCATTATCATACTGTTCAAAGCGGATTCTTCTCAGTCACCTACTGATTTAAACGTGGTAACTGGTGCTTAGTTTATGCTGGCTGGCTGCCAAAAGAGAGCAATTATGTTCAATAATAGCAAAATTAAGAGGTGAGTGTTGCTGTTTTACAGCAGAACATGGCAAAACCCATTTCCTTCTATCAGCTGTATCTTGATTACACACAGTCATACAGGCACACACTATCTTACACACACACACACGTACACACATTCTCCTTGTTACTTGACGTTTACTGTCTTTCCTGTGGTTTTTAACTTGAGGTAACTGAAACCAGAAAAAAGGCAGAATATAGACCGCAGTGTTTGAAACCAAATGAGAAAAAAGCTCTCGCTTTGTGGGGGAGGGGAGAAATAATGAAAAAAGACCACAGAAAAGCCTACTCCAGTTACTGTTCTGACTGTGATACTTTGTTTTACTTCTGCTGGCAGGTGTCCTGGTGGTAAATGTTACATGGAGGAACAAGACTTATGTGGGAACGCTGCTGGACTGCACAAAGCACGACTGGGCCCCTCCTAGGTGGGAAATCGTTCTGAGTCTTGTTTTTTCTTGGCTGTATTTTAACCCTCAATTTCTGTCAAGACACTGCGCAGAGATTATTAAAAACCCAACTGCTTATAATTGGAAACATGCACCAGTGAAAGGAGTAATTAGAATCATAGAATAGTTAGGATTGGAAAAGACCTTAAGATCATCTAGTTCCAGCCCCCCTGCAGTGGGCAGGATCA
Organism: Psittacus erithacus; assembly: GCA_009867235.2. NCBI lineage: Eukaryota > Metazoa > Chordata > Aves > Psittaciformes > Psittacidae > Psittacus > Psittacus erithacus. Next base: position 9,455 of record WYDI02008314.1, on the reverse strand, counting down.
CCTCACACCCTGTCGCCCAAGACTCTGTCCAACCTGGCCTTGAACTGCCAGTGGCAGAGTATGGCTTCCCTGGGCAACCTGTTCCAGTGCCTCACCACTCTCCCAGTAAAGAACTTTCTTATATCTATCCTGGACTTCCCCTGTTGAAGTTTGAACTGGTTACCTCTTGCCTACACTGAAATGTGGGGTGCAAGTTTGGTTTGTGTTTTTTTTTTTTGGTTTGTGTTTTTGAGAGGGAAGGTGAAATACATGGGATTGAGTCAGAGGGCAGTTAATTTAAAAATGCATTTCAGTAAGCTTGGAAAAATTTTCTTTCCATTGCTCTAATTAGGTGGTCTTGTTCTTGCCGGTTTTGACCTTTTAAAATTACTTTCCCTTTGAGACTGTAATATTTTAGGTTGGCAGAAGGATATCTTTCCTATAACAAGTATGAATATTCTGTTGTGGGAAGTGATGTTGTTTTGGTATTTATTCAGTCCACAGCTGATAAAATCTGCTCTTGTTCATTCAGGTTCTGTGAGTCACCAACAAGTGACCTAGAGATGCGTGGAGGGCGCGGCAGGGGGAAGCGTGCAAGGTCTGCTGCAGCTGCAGCTGTACCTGGCAATGATGCCAGTTTTGCAGAGTCTAGAGGACTTCAGAATAAGAACCGCGGTGGTGGCAATGGGAAGGGCAGGAGGGGCAGCCTTAACTCAAGTGGGCGCAGGACACCCCCAAACTGCGCCTTGGATGAAGTCAAAGCCAGCCCCTCAGCCACCAGTAAGAGGAAAACTAAGCCTCCAATGGAGCTAGATTTGAACTCCAGTTCTGAGGACAATAAATCTGGAAAACGTGTTCGTACTAACTCTAGAAGCACTCCTACCACCCCGCAGGGGAAACCTGAGACTACTTTTTTGGACCAAGGCTGCTCTTCTCCCATGCTGATTGACTGTCCTCACCCCAACTGCAACAAAAAGTACAAGCACATTAATGGACTACGATACCATCAGGCTCATGCACATTTAGACCCAGAAAACAAACTGGAGTTTGAGCCTGACAGTGAAGACAAAATTTCAGACTGCGAGGAAGCACTGACTAATGTGGCCCTTGAATGCAGTGAACCAAGCACAAATTTGCCAGGCTTTGATCCACTGAAAGCACCGACATCTCCTTCCTCCATCACTACCCCAGGGACCCCCAGGGGAAAAAGGGACCTGACCAGCAACGGCCCCGGTTCAGTTATCAGTTCCAAAACCAGCAAGAATTGTGGCAAAAAGAAAGGTCTCAACAGTGAATTGAACAGCCTTCCACTAATTTCTAATATGGCAGCCACACTGGATAATTGCTTGGTAGTTGATGGCAGCTTGCAAACTGAAATGCCAAAACTGGAGGCTGAAGGGTTAATTGACAAGAAGAGTTTGGGTGATAAAGGCAAGAAAGCAAACAATTGCAAAGTGGATAAAAACCTTTCCAAACTGAAAACAGCCAGGCCTATTGCTCCAGCACCAGCACCGACTCCTCCCCAATTAATAGCTATACCTACTACAGCCTTTACAACCACTACGACGGGGACGATACCGGGACTACCCTCTCTAACAACTACTATTGTTCAGGCTACACCAAAGAGCCCTCCACTAAAGCCTATTCAACCAAAGCCCACAATTATGGGAGAGCCAAGCACTGTAAACCCAGCTCTCACATCACTCAAAGACAAAAAGAAAAAGGAGAAACGAAAGCTGAAGGACAAAGAAAGCAAAGAGATGGGAAGCCCCAAGATGGATTCTAAGCTGGGAAAACTGGAAGATTCAAAAGGGTCTGGGAAAGACTTGTCTGGACATTTTTTAAAGGACCATCTTAACAAGAATGAAGTGCTAGCTAATGGACTGTCAGAGTCTCAGGAGAGCAGGATGGCAAGTATCAAGGCTGAAGCTGATAAGGTTTACACGTTCACAGACAATGCACCCAGCCCTTCCATAGGGAGTGCCTCCAGGATGGAATGCAGCACTTTGGTGAATGGACAGTCTGCCATGGCGTCACTGCATGTGTTGACACAAAATGGTGCAGAAAGCACAGCCACTAAAACCAACAGCCCCGCTTACTCCGATATTTCTGATGCAGCTGATGATGGTGGCTCTGACAGCAGGTCAGAGGGCATGAGGTCAAAGGCCAGCTCTCCGTCGGATATTATTTCTAATAAGGACGGTGTTGTAAAAGGACATTCTTCAACCACAACACAACCAGCTCAAGCAAAAGAGTCCCAGTCTCCCTATTACCATGGCTACGATCCTTATTATTCCCCAAGTTACCTGCACTCTGGACAGGTCAATGCCTCAGCAGCTGGGAACAACAGTACCCCACAGGGACTGAAGATCAAAAAAGAGGCTGAGGAAGAGACTGAAAAGAAAGAGAAGGCAGAACTGTCAGATGCCAAGAAAAGTGAAAGCACTTCCTCTAACTTGCAGCCACAACATCAGTCAGTGATAACACAAAGACACCCTGCACTTGCTCAGTCACTTTACTATGGACAGTATGCCTATGGGCTCTATATGGACCAAAAGTCCTTAATGGCCTCTAACCCTGCTTACAGGCAGCAGTATGAAAAATACTATGAGGACCAGAGACTAGCAGAACAGAAAATGGCACAAACTGGGAGGGACTGTGAAAGAAAGAATGACCCCCCCTTGAAGGAGATTGGGAAGGATGAGAATAAGCAAAGAAATATTCCGTCTGCCACTATTTCAAAGGCCCCTTCAACTCCAGAGTCCAGCAAAAATAACACTAAAATAGGGTCATCAGTTCCTAACAAAGGTGAGGAGACAAGCAAATCACAGATCCTTTCCAATCACCAGCAGCAGCTTCAGGCTGACAGCTTCAAAGCCAAACAAATGGAAAACCACCAGCTTATAAAGGAGGCTGTGGAGATGAAATCTGTTATGGACTCCATGAAGCAAACAGGAGTAGATCCAACTACAAGATTTAAACAGGTGAGATTACTGGAAAGGCAACAAGAGTGTCTTGATTTATCCTTAAGTTGAGGTTTTGTCCCTGAATCTGTTATGTTCTTCTACCTTTGCGGCCAAAAAAGCTTCACCATCGTTTTTTCATAGTACTGCAGTCTCTGAATAGACCAATAGACCTTTCGGTTGAGCTGTTTGAAAAGAAAAAAAAATCATCTAGCAAGGTGGTGAAAGAACCCAGGCTTAAGACCTGAATAGACTATATTAAATTACATGCAAGAATAAAATAGAATTAGATTTCTCTTCTAGATGTAAATTGTAAAGCAATTTGCTTAGTTCAAAAATGTGAAATTTCAAGCAAAATAAGTGGCTTTCATTGTGAGGGGAGTTAAAGTAGATTTGAAAGATGTTTTGAAGTGGGTTTTTTTTTGTTAAATGTCAGTCGGCATTTACTAAAGATGGGTAAACTGGTTCTTTGAAGAGTTGGCTTGAAGCTCAGCTCTTTATCTTAACCCAAGGTGGTCTTTTTGAAGCAGTTAAGTTCCCCATCTCTCCTCAACCAACCTCAAGCCCCTACAGACCTACATAATGGATGAAATCCTCTGTCCACTGAAGTCAGTGATAGTTTTGCCATTGACTTCAGTGACACCAGAATTTTATCCAGTGGCTTCATGCTTGTGTTCCTAGATGTCATGTTGCCTTCACTTGAGGCAGTGCAACCACCTTCGTGCTCTGAACCTGAGCCTCAATGCTTGATGCTTGCATGTTCCAGTGTACAGTGTATCCCAGACTTCACCCTTAGGGACCTGTAAAGGAGGTGGGATGGTACAGCCTCAAGTAGGAGAAGATTTCTGCTGATTCAAATGGATATTTGAACCAGACTGCCCAAGTGTCCAGCTTTGTGTTTATGTTTCTGTTGCATGTGCCATAAATCAGAGAGAGTGTTTACAATTAGCTCTTGCATATTCTGTATTAGAAAAAAAATGTCTTCCAGTTATAGTTCAATACTGATTTGGTGTAGTCGTGTAAAAGAACTCACCTACTTAATTCTAGAACATGTTTATAAACTAGTTATGTAATATATTATGCAAAAATATATTTATGATACCCTGTACATGTTCTTTAAACCATGTGGTCCTGATCCTGTAAAAACTTACCCATGTGTAATTTTACAAACTTGGAATAAAACTGTCAGCTGAAGAAGTCTGCCTTAATATGTGGCTTCCACTGATTCCTGAATGTTTTTAATATCAGAGGCAGCATTAGCATCTTTCCAGCTAGATCAGTTTTTTAGGTTCATTGTTTCAGGTAATCTAAGTGCTTTGGCGTATCATCAGCCAGCTTTATTTTTGTGGTTCACAGATATTTTTTTCTCTCTAGTGGGAAAACCTTTCTGTGGGATTTAATTAAAATGTTCTATGAATAGTGTGGTCTCAGAACTTTGATACAATGTATATGTATTTATATGTAGTTAAAGACATGAAGAGGGATATGAGATGAAGCAATTGAATTAAATTTTGTTAATGGTCTCTTGCTCCTTCATGGGAATATTTTTTGGCTTTCAGCTCAAGGCACTCTGTAGCAAGGAAAACTTTCCTGTATGTAACAGGGATATGTTATTAAAACAGCTATTAAAAAACAGCTGAAGTAGGGGAAATATCAATAATGATCTTATTCCAACATCTAAGTTCAGAACAAAATTGCTTTTTCTCCTCCATATTAGGATCCAGATTCACGAACATGGCATCATTATGTCTATCAGCCCAAATACCTTGATCAGCAAAAATCTGAAGAACTTGATCGTGAGAAAAAGTTAAAAGAAGACAGCCCTAGAAAAACACCTAACAAAGAAAGTTCCCTACCTAGCCTTCCTGTCACATTAGCAAGCATTAAAGAGGAGCCTAAAGAGGTCAAGCGTTCTGATTCTCAATCAGTGGATGAGAGCAAGATAAAAAACGATGATCGTAAGACTCCTGTAAATTGGAAGGACTCTCGGGGTGCTAGAGTAGCAGTTTCCTCACCAATGAGTCAGCATCAGTCCTATATCCAGTACTTGCATGCTTATCCTTATCCACAGATGTACGATCCCAGCCATCCAGCCTACCGCGCAGTCTCTCCTGTACTAATGCACAGCTATCCTGGTATGTATTCTGAAATTTCCCTTGCATGCTAGTTAAGATTTACACCCTCAAACTGCAGTAAAGCTTGCATTTTAATGTTTCTGTTAGTAGCTAGGGTAAATTAGAAGCTTCATGGGTGACATTTGTTTTGCTTGTGCTTCCACTAGAGAAAGTTCTGTAGATGAAACTGTTTAATACAAGATGTTCCTTTTATGAACTGTCACAGTTCCCAGCTACGGTTTTCTCAGCCCTTGACAGTCTGCTGTTCCTGTTAGACTGACAGATAATTTATTGCCTATAAAAAAATTCTAAGCATTTACTGTCAGAACCATTACAGTTACTATTCCTTTCACTTAAAGAGGACCCATAAATGTCTGGAATGGCTATCAGCTCAACCCTCTTTATAACCTCCATTCATCAGGCTAAATTAGGGTGAAGAAATTGAAGAGCAAAGATGCCATTTGATAGTCATGTATCCATTTTTGGTGTTATCCTCTATCCTGGCATCCCCTCCTCCCAGCTTGATATAACCAATGTGTAAAACCAATAACTCGATGTGGTATTGATTGTTTACCTGCAGGGGCCTATCTCTCCCCAGGATTTCATTATCCAGTTTATGGGAAGATGTCAGGGAGAGAAGAGACGGAGAAAGTCAATAGCAGTCCAAGCATCAATACAAAATCAGCCGCTGAGTCCAAAGCACTGGATTTGCTCCAGCAGCATGCCAACCAATATCGCAGCAAGTCCCCTGTTGTAAGACTTCATCTGTTGTTACTGAAGAGTGGTACATATGGGAAGGGACAGAGAATATAATTTTAAGAAGCACACAGTGTGGCATCAAGCTCTGAGTGCATGATTCTTCTTTATAGTATGACTTAAAATAAAAGCAATTTATAGTCAGGGGGCTTCTGTGGCATAAACCGGAAGTGACACATTGAACACAGTTCTGTGCTCAGAATCTTTCTCTCTTGAATGGACTGATACAAAAGCATAGATTCAGAGATACCTCCTGGTGCAGTTTATTGCAGTTAAACAGGAAGCTGCTGTTTGGAAACAGATAACAAAATGACAGGTTGGATTTGGTAATATCCCCTCCACATATTTCCCAAGAAGCTGTATCTTCCAAATAGCAGACTACCAGCCCCTATTTCTGAAGATTTTCTTACTGGAGTGAATACTGTTATTTTACTTTCAGATAAGCTGGTGCTAGTTTTAATTGTGAGCAAGTCACTGACTCTGATTCTATTTTTAAAAGGGTTTTGTTGCTATTCAGGCTGGGTTGGTGCCCAGAGTGCATTAGAGGGCTGAGGATTCATCTACATCAGCTTTCAGCAGCTGAGCTTAGTTATTCCTACATTGGCAAGTCAGTCAAGCTTAAGGGAGCCCAAAACTAGAAGTCATCATGGTGGCTTCAGGCTGCAGTCTGTTGCCTCAGAATCACTGTGCCTTGGAATAACTTTCATTAGCCAGATACACCAACTTTAGATTAGAATCAAATGCAAATAATATAGCAGGGAAAATACTTATACAGAAAAGATCTGCTTCATCATGTGAATTCATAAGGTTGATGCCAGGCAATAGCAAGTGTGGTTTGATTGTTGTTTCATCCCTTCTTAATCCTCACATCAGTTTTCTTACACTTTCTTTTACAAGCCTGTAGAAAAATCAGCAGTTGAGCGAGAACGGGAAGCAGAAAGGGAACGAGACCGTCATTCTCCTTTTAGCCAGCGGCATCTCCATACGCACCATCACACACATGTTGGAATGGGTTACCCCCTTATACCTGGGCAGTATGATCCATTTCAAGGTGAGCAGATGATTTCCAGTGCTGGGATTAGCTTGCCTCATCAACTTGTTACCTGGACATTGGAAATCATGACAATGTGAAGCATTTTTGATAGAGATCCCCTTGTTAATCAGAAGTGCTTTACATTTAAGAAGAAGACTTGAAAGTTCACAGCGTTGACTAACATGGCTAAATGAATAGCCTTATGCCTGAGAAATACCAAGCTTTATTTCCAAAACAGGGTGTTAGAGCATTATTACATTTGCACCAGTGAGGCTGTCATTCATGTGAATGTTTTGATTCCTACTTCAAACTGACATTAACTGGCTGAAAGGCAGTAAAAAAAGCAAACCAAACAACCCCCTTTTTTTATAATTAGGGTTGTGTAAGCAATGGAAGAAGTGTAGCAAAGACAAAGGCTTTTTATATTGAACATATTTTATATACAAGGCATTGCAGTCACAAGGCTTTCAGCTTGTTATAATTTGACCGCCTGAAAGAGGACTCTTTGTATTTTGGCAAATGCAGTGCAGAAAGCTGCAGTCAGAGAAGAAGTAGCGCAGTAAGATACTATTCATTCTCCCTAGGTTTTATACCAGTCTTTGACTGTTTGACTCTGGATTCTAGCTGAATTAAAAAGAGATTTCCTCCTATGCAGCAAAGTACATGCTATCACAATTGGTGGCTAAATGACATTAATTCATTATGTTCACTTGGTGCCCCAGCGGTTATTTTTCCTGTGTAAAAGTCTTGACATTTCTCAGTTTGATTCAGTGATTCCGTATGCCTTTTGGGATGCATAATGCTTGTTCAGTAGGAAAACTGTAAAAATAGTAAATAATTATGAAAGTGTTGTATTCTGAGCAGCTGGCATGTCATTTCTATAATTCACTGTGACTTTTGATTCTTGTTGTTTCCTGGTACCTATTATTTCTGCTGAGCTTCCTATTCAGGAGCTCACGCAAACCACTTAGCATCATGCAGTGCAGTACTTGGAAAGGAATACAGTAAGTAGCAGTGCCGTATTTTCTTGTAAAATATATATCAAGGAAAATTCAGTTTACTGTATGAATGCATATTGATCATACTGGGCAAATGTGTTAACGCTGTTGCCTGAAATATTTGCCATTTATGTAGTGTTAAAACACCACCATTTTCTGATTGTGGGATTTTTTGTCCATTTGCCTTAAGAGATGCTTCCTAATACTTCGAAGCACAAAAATCCATTAAAACCAGAAGTATGTCAACATTCCTTCATTTCTTCTTTCCCTCAGGACTGACCTCTGCTGCCCTTGTTGCCACTCAGCAGGTGGCTGCACAGGCATCTGCATCTGGTATGTTTCCCGCACAAAGAAGGTAAATAGCTGGTAAATCTTACACTATATATCTTTGCCAGATATAGAGATGAAGAAGCAAATCATAGATTTTATAGCCTGATGATATGCAGTATGACACAGTTTTTAAGGGTGAAGAAAAACCTGGGACTTTGGATTAGTTGTAGTTTTATTTTCTTTAAGATGACACTTTGTCCTTAGTTGTGGCCTTTAACTGTAACGTAGATCATTAACAAGGAACAAGTAGTCTGTCTTCTGAGATTTTCCATAGACTATGTTTTAAGGATTGGTATTAAAAGAAAGCAAATTATTTTGAAATATAATTTAAGATAAAAATTTTTTATTAGAGGGGTTTAAAGTTCACGTTCAGTTAGATCCATGTACTACCAGGAAAACTTGGATTTTATCTATACTGCAAGTCTGCCTGGTTGCTGATTTTGCTTTCAGAGCAGTTTGTTTGGGAGTCCACTAGAGACGACATCATATTTAAGTTACATGCCCATTCCACATATTTACCTTTAAATTATTTATTAGCTTTTCAGTAGAATTTGCTATTCCAACCAACCGTCTTCAAGAGCAAAGACTTTTCTGTATTACAGGGATCCCATATTGAATGGAAAAGCCAAGATATCCTTAACAGAGGGCTTCTTTCATCACTGCCATGTTAAGCCTGAGTTTAATACATTCCATGGCTATGGCTGTCTTTCGAAAGCTGACTCTGAAAATAAGCAAGTGTGTGAGGCTTGTAGCTAGAATTATTTGCACAAGAAAGGTTTGAAGCCCTGGGGGAGCTGATGGTGTCAGAGCCCAGAAGATAAATTCGGGCACAAATTGCTTGTTAGCATGTTGCTCCTGGAAGGGGAGGGATGAAGACATGGCTTGCTGTCTTTCCTTCTTGGGATTGAGAGTACTGTACACATTTCATTTTGTGGTGTATCCAAGGTGCAGAAAAAAACCTAGGAGGAAAGGATACTGCATACTAAAGCATTCTTTTTTTCTCTTTTCAGAGAATGATGAGTTTGGAAATGTACATTGTCATGTGACTGGATCACATGAGGAAGCGCTTTATTACAGACATCAGTTCCATGGTGTTAATTTGAAATGCCTTAATGGCAGGCAAAAACCAGTCATTTCATTTTTGTAAATTGCAGATTTTATCACAGAGTAACAAATGTTGCTGTAATTAGACTTCTGTTTTTCTATATATATATATATATATGCATATATATATATACATATATATAAAAATATATATATTCTTTACTTTTTTTGTATCAGT
>WYDI02008312.1:0-33284 GCA_009867235.2 Psittacus erithacus | reverse complement strand
CACCCACCCTGTCTTACATGTGTTAAAAATTTTTTTGCATGCGATTTTTTTCCCCCTGTTTACTACAAAGAGCAGATAAGGTTACATATCGTACACTGGGAAAAGCTGCCAAGATATTCAACTATAGTCCTAGATTACCGATAAACCAATGCTACGTCACAACACCCGCCCGCATGAACTACTCAGGCTGCGTCCTACAGAGCAGGCGATGACTTGCGAGAGACTTCTCCCCCTGCGCACAGCCAGAAGTGTGCCAGGTGATGGTAAGACTATTACAACGACTAACCACGGAGATGTTTGCAACCTAAAACAAACTCTTTAACTGCGATGAAGCAATTTACAACTACTCCGTTTGTGGTGGGTCTTACGCTGTGAAAACAGTACGCTGAACTGTTGCCTGAACCAAAGAAACGAAGTAATGCTAGATTCTTTAATTTCCAGAATCCCAAGAGCTAAGATGACTATGCTAGCTCTTCTGGCCCCCCAGCTTAGCTTCCTTTTCCTTTAAATAATAATGATAATAAAAAATATCTCTGTCCCTTAAATTTTCATTTCTTGTGGGTTTTACTTTAAATGCACAGAAATGAGTCGGTATCTTTCATATTTGAGGAATGTGTTCTGGGTTTTCCTTTTAGCATGGGTTAAAACAAATGATTGTCCTAACGGTTCAGGAATTGGACCTTTCTATAAAACTGAAGAGTATGGAGACTCCAGACTTTAGTCTGTTTGGTCTTTGTTTTCCATTCCCTCAGGGAGATGGCAAGATCAAACTCTGCCTTCCTTGAGCACTTGTTAGTTGGTGGCTGGAGAGGAATGAAATTTCCTCAAGAGAAGATCAAGAGATGCTATTTTAAAGGAAATGGCACCATAAGGGTGAAGGAGTCAGTGAAAAAAATCTGATAACCCCTTCCTTTGTAAGTATGTCGCCAGGCAATTTTGAATTGCTATCAATGGTTAAGAAAGTGAGTAAGAGAAAGCACATACTGGAGTTTCCACTGTTTAAAAGAACTGCAAATCAAACAAAAATTGAAGCTTGAACAAGGAAAACATTGGATGAGAAGAAGTCTTAACGCCACACAAACACACACACTCAAACACACACACGCACACAGAATACTATGCATACATGGACACACACATGTAAGAATGTATATTTGTATGGTAGGTTCTTGGAAATAGACATTCTTAGCAAATATGGATGACAGATCAATTGTAATTTATTTTCTTTTAACACTGTATCATCATAAAGAAAACTGGTATAAATGAAAAAAATCTATTTCAAATATCTACATCTAAAATTTTAGGCAGTGAAAAAGCACTTCGTTGACAAGGAGTGTGGAATGATGAATGTTAATCGTCAGAAACTGCTGAATGCCTTTTTTTGTTTTTAGTTGCCACAACAAATTCACATATCAGAACAAACAATACTGCTAAATATTCCTTTTTGTTTTTTGATTTTTTTTTCAATTTTTTTTTTTTTTTTTTTTTTTGGTAAAACGCACCGGGGAGAAGAAAACAAAAAACTGGAAATTCATACATCTTTCAAAATTTGAAATCGAAGCAATATTTAGAACCATAGATGAAGAAACACTGTGGCATTGGTGTAATATACACAATGCACTTCTTTTTTTTATCTGTAATGTACATCAAATACTTTACAACAATGCATTAACAAAAGGCAAGAAACATCTTGCTGTACAGAGGAAACCCCAAATGCAACTTGAAGCCTAGATTCACAATGAATGAGGATATTAAACAAAGTGTGAGAAGCTGTTCCCCATAAAGTATGTACGCTGCTCAGTTACTTGTGCTTAACTCTTGACCCACATCCACTGCCATGTTCTCCCTCCTTCCTTCAGCCACATTCAATATACAGCACCAAACTTTAGACTCTACAGGTCAACAATAAAGTTGCCCCACACTGTAAAATATATATGTATATATATATTTCTTTCTAATTACTCCCAGGTTTAGCTTTTGTATCTTTTAGCCTTCTAAAAAAATCTCTTAAATTTTTCCATTCTGGTTATCTGGGCCTTCCTATGGAACAGGCTTTAACAAACTAAATCTGCAGGAAAAAAAATGTCTTGTGGTATGCATGCACATGCACAGTTCCTGGAGCTTTTGTATCTGCCCAAGTCTCAAACCCAGGAGTCGGGAGAGGCTGGATAGTGGCTTGTTTCATAGTTAAGTTCACTATAGGGACGAGCAGCTGAATAGAAGTCGACATAGTTGCCAGTTGACTTTAGTCCCAGGTGCATGTTGTATTCGCTTGCAGGTGGGCGATGATGCACTTGGTCCTCAAAGAAGGACTCGTCATAGTTTCTTGTTGAATTCTGAAATGGCTGATATGGTTCATAATCTTTTCTGCTGGGCTCCTGTGGAACTGGCTGTGTTGAAACCTGAAAGAGTAATACCCACAGTTTGTCAGATATAACTTACTGTGGGCAACAGGATGGAAGGAGGAGTAAATCTTACTTACATTTATCATGCTGGAAATAGCACGTTGTGCATTAGCTTAACATCTCCTCAAGGTATGGGTAGTGAATTAATTCCACAGCTTTGCCTTGTCATTGTATTTCATTACATCTATTTAATGCTATTATTAAATATATTATTTAATATTATCGCTGCTCAAGATGATGGTTTACTTCAAATGAAGTTCAAGCATCACAGTTTACAGTTACTTTTGTAACTACAATCTGTGTGTAACTTATTGACTATTTTGCAGCTATATTACACAAACATTGGTGGCCAAAACTCAGCCTTGAAAAATTTGAATGGAAGTGATATATGCTCCAAAAATGCTAAACATTTTGCAGCCGCCTTTGCCAAAAGCGAGATTTAGGGTGATAATGTATCCTTAAGAACAACTGATAATCTGCAGGGCACTGACATGAGAAAACTTCAAGCTAAGTAAGTGCTCTGAAATGTGTTCTGCTACTGGTATGCAGAACCATCTTCTTGCCACCTCCTCAGCACTTCATGTTGGCAATCTTGTGGTGTTGCTACACTCCAGTAAGTTGCCTTGATGCTGAAATATTTATGATATGCAGAAAAAAACCCTCGGGTAGTCCCCTAAACCTAAGTTTGCCATAAGGTTTTTTGCTGACAGCTTTAGTGAGTCTCTGTTTTTAAAGCTGGGACTTAATTAAAATCTGAAAACTATAAACAAATGCTAAGAATCTTAGTGGAATGACATCTTTTGCTTAATGCCACCTCTGTAAGCTTGGGCAGTTTTGTGACTGCAAAATGATGCAGCATTTCAACCCTCAAATGGTCATCCCCTGGAATATTGATGTTCAGACGGTAGTGGCAGGAGAATGCATACCCTGGCGACTCTGTGAAAGTTGACAATGCTCCTTTAAGAAGAGAGGAACAGTTGCACTGCTACAGGCCCAAACTCTGTGGTATAAAGCACATCTGTACTGGACTCCATGCGTAGGGTAAAAAGTGCTGCCTATGTCTGCTGCCTTAACAATCCAATCCCAAAAGTGATTGATCTGACAAGACTGGGCGCAGTATTAGAACTGCAACAAGAGAGCACAACTACTCTAGCTTCTATTTCTAGTACTGCTATCCAGGCGTACAGGACCTTCTGCTCCTCCTTTAATGTCACATATTCAAATACAGGTGTTTAATTTTGGACGCAGGAGAAAAATTCTGTCTGTAGCAACCTACTTATATGACAAGAAGATACGGTCATTTTTTGAGTAAAAATAGGGGACTGAAGCAGTACTTCTGGGTTCTTTTTAGCTAAAAACATTCTTTTTGATATGTCAATCATAAATCTGACATTTCATTGAGAAAGCAAGTGGGAAAAGGTGGAAAACTTGTGGGCTTTGGGTTGTTTTGTTTTGCTCAAACTCTCACTCCCCAAATCAAATTGGTTGATTCATAACTGTAATTAGAGTGCACCTGCTGCTTCAATACTTGATACCCTTATTTCCTCCTTAAATGCAATAAAAGCAGAAACACCTTCATGCACTGTCTTGCACAAAGAAATATGGTGCCCTACAGGAAATACTGTCTAATTAAAAAAAGAATAAAGAGAAATGGGGGAAAAGAATATCAGAAACTCTCTTCACCTTAAGTTTGTGGATTAAGACTGAAATATCAGTCTCTTAAATGGAAATTTCAGGTAACCTAGTAAAAAATTTTGGTGAAAAATCTTTTTTACTACATATTAATTTACCTGTCTGACACTAGTATGAATTTACATTGCTTTTCTTAAACGTTTTTGGCTTTATTTTAGATAAAAGTACTGTAACTTATGCATATTACATAGGGAAGTTGTGAAACTATTAAGGAGTTATAATTAAGGCTAAAGTAGCACTACACGTAATGAAACAGAAGTCTACGGATGCAGAAAAATGTCTAATTCCTGGGGACCAAAGAAAATATATACTGGAAATTGCAGACATATAATTGCCATACATGTCAATAATGCAACAGCTCTTTCTGTGAGGAGGGACATCTTCAACTAGATCAGGTTGCTCAGAGCCTCGTCTGGCCTGGCTCTGAATGTTTCTAGGGATGTGGCATCTATTCAGAACTTTAAAGGTATTCAGGTCCCGAGCCCCTCTTGCCTTCATTCTGAACTACAGGCTTAAACACCTTGGATAATTTTCTCCATATGCTATCATAACCTGCTGGGCGTTTTTGAAATTTAACTAAAATTATCCATTAGCATAAGGAATATAGCTTCCTTGAAGCCAGTGGAATTGCTAGCATTTGTGCAAGCAGGTGAATCAGTTTCTCTAATATAGATTTACCAATCTTTGTGATATTTTTCTTCATTTCCATATAAGATGTTACACTGGAACTGTAGCATTTTTGTCTCCGTACCTACCTGGTTATGTTTGATATCTTCAGCAGGTGCACCATATGAATTCCTGTACAAAGTTGAGATTCCAGTGTTCTGAGCTGGAGAGGGGAAAAAGGAGTTAAAAAGCAGGTTTACCAAACATACCTCTTTGGCCTCAAAATGAATTCTTACAGCTTCATTAAATGCCTGTTCCCCCCCACAAAAATCTTCAAAAACATTTGCAGATTTCTATTTTCTCTTCCTCTCACTATACAGTCATAATTTTTTTGTTTTGTTGTACATGCACGTACGTGGTAAACACTTATTAACAGGTGCTATATCATGTTCATACCAATCTTGTGCATTTCACATATAAATCAACAAAATAACTTCAATAAATAACAAAATATATAGCTAGTATTTGGAAATATGTATCAGGCTATATATGGGATTTTACACCATGCATACACTGAACAGGTAACAGTTGTAAACGTTAAGAAACATTTCGGTCCTTTCACTTCGGTTGGATGATGTGGATTATTTATCCTATGGTATCATAAAATTATTCATGGAAAAAGTGATTAAATGCAACTGAAAAATGAGTTATGCAAAAAGAATAAAAGCTGTATGTAGTTATACTGAAGAGGTCTGGCCAAGACAGTCTGAAACTCATGAGCTGCTGTCACTTTCTTCTCAGATGTCCTACTTCTAAAATGCATGAAGCAAACTGAGATATGAATTTGAAAGCAGAATTGTAAAGACAAGGATAACATGCAGTTTTCAAAATAATCCATTCTTCCCCATCCTGCCCCCCTAAACCACATGAAAAGCTAAGGCTCTTCCCTGCAAAGCTGACTTCACTTATCACATTGATTTGGCTATCTAACTGAAGCTTAGTTTACTGGTTGAACTAGAAAGATTGTAGTTATTTCTCATATTTGGAAAAGTAGTATTTGAAAGCCAGCAGTATTTTTTTGTGTGTGTGAGTGGCTGCTGCGTACCACTCTTACCAGGCATGTTACTACCTTTCCAGACATGAGAATTAATGATTTGATACTGTCATGAGGACTCTCATTATAAAAGCACATGCCTGAAAGTATAAATTGAGTAGTTGTGAATCAGCCATCACTGGAGATGAAACACACTGGGCACATGACTTCTCTCAGGTCTCTGTGTAATGGTACAAAACCTGGAGGCACCAAAGTTTTGTTTTTAATACCTTCACAGCCCAAAAACTTTCATTGTGAGGACTAAGCATCAGAGCTGAAAGCTGGGTATGGGATCCATGATAGCCACATTGCTAAGAAGAATCACAGTTACTGAAGAACCACTTTTTCTTCCTTTGTCAACCTGCTAGCATGGTTGCTTTTCTCTGTTCCATGTTGCTGTTTTACAGATCTCAGGTCGTGTTCTTAAATATCTCAAGTGTGTTCTTGGAACAGGATAAAGACACAGATTACATGGTAGGGTGATGAGCCCTAACAACTAGAAAAAAAAGACATTTCACTTCATAACCATTAATAGGTATGAAAAAAACCTTGTTTTTGCAGTTACTGGATGCAAAAAAAAACCTGGATGCAGTTCTGAGACAGCGCATAGTCTTGTATAGGAAATGGAGAAGAGCTCTGGAGGTCTCCAAGGAGTGCAGCAGGATCCCTTCTTTGAAGTGGGAAGAATATGAACTCTGGTAACAGATGCTGGATGGTCTTTTCCAGAGGTAGGTAATCTTAATTGAACCTCTGTGCTACTAGGTGATAACAGATGGAAATGAGAAGTGCTTGATCAGTTTGTCTTAGATGTTAGTGCTGAAAGCTCGATCTGCAGAGGTTCTCTCTGTTCAGGCTGCATTCTGTCACCTAACCTTAGTGGTGTGTGTGACTTGACTTATTTCAGTGCCTGGGTTTTTTTTTTTTTTATTATTTATTTATTCCAGCAGCATCCTCTGCTTTAGTGTTAAAAAATCTCCCTCCTGATGACAGTCTTTGGTATTAGAGGAGTCTGCATCAGCATTGCTATTTATGGTACATCTCATGACAGCATGACTCTCAGTAGTACAACTGCCAGATCTTCCCTTGATATCATCTTCTTTTTATGCTGTTTCAGAGATTTTTGCTTGCCCCACAAAGTGCAAGAAGCTGGGTTGTACAAATTCCTCTCCTCAAGATCCAAAGATTCTCAGAATTAGCATTCCAGCTAACCACTTTGTGAAGTGCTACTTCTTGAAAAAGTGACATTCGATGTGTTGGATTCTCATAAACCTAGGAAGAACTTCCTGTAACCATTTTGTTTTCATGTCTATGAATGGCAAGATAAGCAGGGTTGAAGTTTCCTGCAAGCAAGATTTTAGTTGGGCACAACCAGATGGGACAATACTATTCATGGTTGTTTGATGTCAAGAATAAAAGACTGGTATAAGGTGCAACATCTGAGGGTTTTATGAAGAATCTGATGAAAAATAGCAAACTGGACACATGCTAATTAATTTGTATGTTGTTCCTACAGGCAATCAGAGACTTTAAGGAGCATCATAACCTTTCCATCTTTTCACAGGTATGTAAAAAGGCATATTGTACATATGTGCCACTAATAGCAAACAGCCATGACTATTATAAAACCAGAAATACCCTACAGTCGGTGCACAGCTCCAATTCATTACCGTGACATTTGCACTGATATACAGTCACATGCCAGATCAATGACTTAAGGTCTCCCAGATCACATATTCTGCAATGGAAAATGGATAGTATCAGCTTATTAAAATAGCTGCAAGGTCTGTGTTGCTGATTTCACTGCATGTGAATCAGCGATGAGTACAAATTCACGAGTTTAAAATGAGAAAAAATAGTCAAAAAGGTAGCATTATTTTCTTAATGTAATAAAACCAATGACACATCAAATGCTTGGAAACGAATGCCAAGAGTTCAAGTCTTGACTTAGTCTCACTGGGAGCCTGAGATAATTCTCTCTGGAGGGAATGCAAGTCAAGCAATGTAGCTGCTAGCAGTGCATGCAGCCCCCTCCAGTATCTGCTTCTGAACACGCAGGTGGCATCCCTGGGAACTCCATTCCTGCTCTGCCATGCTTCAGTGAGCAGTTGAATCTTGCTGTCCAAAAGTAGAGGGCAAATATAAGAGAAAAAAGGGAGAGAATGAGCTAGATGAATGGACAGATATTGTGTGGTTAGAATCTGATTTTTCCTGTTAATACTGTATACGAACTATCATAGTAAATTTTTCAAACAGGGAGAAAGAAACATTAATGAAATAATGTTCTTCTTTAAAACATGTCAGGAAAAGGGGAAAGGGTACAAGGAGTAAGAGATGGAGACCTTCCAGCAGCCACACTTCCTTACAGAGATGTGAGAATTGCAGCTGCATATGAAAAGATTTGAGGAGTGATGAGTGTGTGCATTTTATGCAGTACTTAAACATCAGGACATGACAGTCCTGAAGCAGCAGTTTTTACAAAGCAAAATTGTGAAGGTTCTAAAACGAGTACTATGATAACCTGCAGTATTTTGTGGTCGTATTTCATAAAGAACATTATATAAAATTACCTTCCTTTTTCCCTCCTGTTCAGTTTTCAAGGTGATACTGGTTAAACAAAAAAATCATACAGTTCCCCATAGCAGTTTTCTGCAAAGCTGACAACAGCTTTCAAAATTATGTCACACTGTGGTTTACGTGACAAAGGTATCCCTGACCGAAGCTGTCCTCATATACCCCAGTCACTTGATTCATGGCTTAACGTTCAGCTTTCAGTTCTTTTAAGTACTTTTTCTGAAGACATTTACAGATACTTTGAAATAGCAAGAAGCAAGCCTTTCTCCCTCAGAAACACAGACTGATAGTAAGAAAGGAACACTCAGCTAGACATATAGTGGTCTTCATCTGGTATCACGTAACCTGCTTTTTCTGCTATAAGCAGCAGGACTCCATTTTCTAAAATTTCGTTCAAGACAGTAAAGCAAAATGCTTCTGTGCCTCACAAATCTCAGCTACCATAGATCATTACCTGTCACTGCCACTGCCACCTTTCTGCATGGTGAAAGATGAGGTAAGCGCATGAGAAAAGATTACAGTGTATTTTGGTTTCTTAAAGTAATAATGAGTAGCCTTAGTATCTGTAGCTATTGTAACAGATGATGGTGGCTGGTTATGTTCTGTATGTGTGGATTTGAAAACAAGTTTAAAAACCAAAAGTATAGATGACTCATTCTTTAAAATCAAAAGAAAATATATTAATCAGAAGATGTTTCTGCTGGTGAAAGGGAAGACACAGGGCGCAGTCTGAGATGCACATGTTACTTCAGTGAGGGAACTAACAAAGTAAAAGAAACTTTAGAATAGGAGTCCCATGACAGTATACAGTAGCCTTATCTTCCCTGTTCTGAAGAAAACCATCATGGCATAATTACTGTTATCACATGCACTTAAGAGTTTCTTTTCTTTCTTTTTTTTTTTTTTTTTAAGGAATATAATAGGTTCTGTCTTAAAAATATACTTTAGGTGATAAAATTTTATTATTGGTTATTATTTTCTACAGAGAAGAGATGGACAGTAAATATAAAAGACATCATAAACCTGTGAAGAGGGCAATGAGAACTTTGATATTGTTCCTCTTTTTTTTAGTAGTGCTTGTGAAATCGATGTAAGTTATTATCTTCAGCCACACTGTTTACTTCATAGATTCTCCATTTCCCCCAGAGGTTTCCTAACAACTCCCCATGATGGCAAGAAGCCAACATTCTATTTCAAAAATCCATCAAAAACCCTTCATTTCAGTCCCAACCAAGAGGTCGTAAAATTTCTGAACTATAAACTGGGAAGAGCTTTGGAGAAGAACATGGAGACAGTCATGGATAAATGGGAACTACAGTTGTGGCTTTACACTCTGTAAACCTGTAAGTCAAAGAAAGCTTTGCGTGATACATCAGCTTGGCACAAAATACAAGAGCAGTTCAAAATATGCATACACCAGGTGGGACCTGAAAAAACATTTATCCCACAGGTTCCACAGATGTATTAGCTGCAAAGCACTGTCTGATCCACAAAATGAAATACAGGGATTGCAATGAACTTGCTACATGAATTTATATTAGACCATTCAAATAAAGCCAAAATGTCTCACAATTGAAATAACAAATCCTGATTTAATTTCATTCTTTAATGAAGTATTTATTACTTAGTGAGCTACAAATACGTTACACAAATTTCATGTTGAATGTTGACATGCAAGACTCCTTTTGTCATTTTCTTTTGTTCTTAGAACGGTGCTTAATTTGAACTTAGAGCAAATGAGCAGAGATTTGATGATCTGAAAGAAACAGAAAGTGATTGGTTAACTCCATATTAATTTGTACAATGGTCATGTGTGATTGTGAAATATTATTGCCCTTTTCAACTTGATTTTGGTTTTGATTTTTCTCACTGAGCTCAGTAGCTGGAAAAATAGTCAATAGCCAAGCATGATGCTGAGTCTTTCAAGTTTCCTTACTAAAAGCCCACCCAAAAGATCAATAAGAAAAGACAAATACAAGCAGATATTAAAGGAAAACATGATGCAAAATTCGAAGTGGAGCAAAGGTTGCAGGGGAAGTACAAACCTCACACTCGAAAAAGTATATTGAAAGATTAAGGAAACAAGGGAGACAGAAATGGGAGAAGAAAAGCACTACAGTAAAACACAAAATGAAAAGGGTTGGGGAAAAAGAAAATCCTATTTTATTTTTTTTTAATGTGTGGCAAAAGACAAGACTATTTGCAAGTAAACACAGGTTTTCTATAGAGGAACACTTCTTTTTGGGTGAACCTTCTAATATAATCTGGTAGTCTGAATTTGCAGATACATCTAGAACAAAATGCTAGTGTTTCTGCCTTTTCAGCCTTCTGCTCTTACTCCTGAGATTCCCTCTTCATGGGTCCCTGATAAAGTACTGAAAGAAACACAGACCTGTCCTTCACAATCACACAAATAAGGACCACTGAAGTGCTTTAGAGAAACACCTTGTGCAATGACTATGAAACACTCAGAATATTACAGATAGATATGTAAAATGTAGTACCTTGACTGAATCTGCTGCAATCTCACGTAGTACTCTGCAGATGTCGTTCAAGAGACTCCTGATTTCTGTGGCTTCCAAATGCTCTTGTTATTCCTCATCTTCATGTTTTCACTTTCATGCTAATTAATGTTTCATATTGCATTTTCACACAAAGGCTGGCCTTTAGGTTTTGATTACGCAGTAGTGAATAACACAGTAGATGGAATATGACTATAATCATATCATGAATATGGTCTTGAAAACTAGTACTGATGGCTTGATTCTGAGGCAGCATGTTCCTGGTGTCCCCAGTGAGCTGAGGAACCCAGAGACCCCCCATTCTGGGATCCTCTGAGTAAAAGTTCTACAGAGGGCATGTGGGACAGTAACAGCCATTCAGAATGTGCAGAGTGACTCCTCACTGTGGTTGGATTTGGAGAAGAGGACATAACGATGCTCAGTACTATATAAGAGTAACAACATGTTCAGTAAAGGTTATATAAGCCTGTTCAATGGTGATGGAGACCAACATGTATTTTTCAAGAGAATTAATTAAGAGGTGCAGTACTGGGCAAAGCACTCAAAATTTTGTAATTACTGAAATGCTGACAAGTTAATGAGCCCACCGGGGGGGGAGAGGCCTTCAGTGAAACCTGCAATAGATGCCATAACACACAGAGAGAAAATTGTTGCATTTAAATCAGCCCAGCTGGGAAAGTGACACAGACAGAATTCACAAACACCACCAAATTTCCTGGGGAATGACTGATGTGCAAAATAAGCTAACTGGCCCTGGAAAGCCATTCCCTGTCAAAGACAGATGTTAGGGCACATGCTCAACCATTGTCATGCTTGCAGAAACAACACGAGTTAATTCAAAGTGATCTACCAATTCCTTCTGAAATGAAAATGTAAAGTTGCAAAGAAATATAAATCTGATTTTATAGTTTTCTCTGAAGAAACATGGTCTTCACAAATCATTTTCATATGCCATTCTATTCATCAGGATCCAATACTACTTCAGCAAACCCAGCCAACCCTATAAAATCAGTGGTCTATCACAGCTGATTTTTACATATGCAATGCAAGCATAAACTCACCTGTCATGGTGTCTTTCCTGGAAGTGTGTTCCCCCTTATTTCCATGGTAAGTGGCATTTGTTCCAGTTGATTCATAGTCTGTTTTTCTTTCTTTTAGGCTGATCATTTCCCGCGGTGAGGCTGGGGCACTTGCTAGATCACAAAAACGGATTTGTTTTTTCTTTCCACGTATGACTGAACATACGAATGTTTAGAGTAAACATTTCAGCAAACTGTATACTTGTTTGCATACTAAGATTAAGCTGTTTGAAGAAACACTACCCCATTATGGAGGAAAACAAAAGGTGCTGCTATTTCAAGTACAGGACAAATGTATTCATGCAGCAATCAACTCCAAACATAATTTTCTCTCTGAATGTTTTACTTTTTTCACTTATACTCAGCAATTAAGATGATCATTGCAACAAAGGTACAATAGTTAAAAACTTGCTGTCCAAATTCTTTTACTTGTCAAAACTTTCTGGTATAGGAATCTCCCTTTTTTTTTTTTTTCTCAAAATGGTAAATTTATTTCTGTTGAAAAGACCATTAACTATCGACTGTGTAGAAAAAAATAATACAAAATCATAGAATCATAGAATGATTTCTTCCTTTCTTTCTTGAAAATAAGCAAACCAATTAAAGGATTCTAATGGAGGTGAGAAGAAAAGAAACGTTTTTCTTAGAAAACATATAGCAAAGAATGCCTAACACTTCAATAATTATCTGTCTTTAAATTTCTATGAACAATTGCCTTTAGAACAACAACTGCTACTTTAAGCTAATAAAACAAAATCCTTCACCTATACTTCTGGTATGGTCAAGAGGAGGAAAGTACAAGGTGACTAGAAGGAGAACTGGTATGTACTTGATTTTCATGTACTTGAGAATGTGAAGGTGATCATTGGCACTGATTGTGAAGACTTAGAGCCTGTGATGCTTAGCAAAAAATAATGGCTTTTACATAAACTGACTTCACTATACGTAGGAGTAGGCAGATACAACTCACTTTTGCTATTGTGGAGAGCAGGAAAAGGAGTACAGGGCGAGTGGCAGCGCACCCCAGAACCTTGTGAAGGCACAGGGTACAAAAAATAACTAAAGACTGGCGCTTACTTCCACACCCTCTCCTACCTCCACCCAGGTATCTGGTGTGTCAAAAGAGCCTCAAAAGCAGTAACAATGTCCTTGCTTAAAATGAAGGAAAAGTTTATACAAAAAACACAAGCTCATTTGAGATGCTTGATCATGAACTGTATCTTTCAGCATTTCTAAACTATGTTACATTTTTTAGTTAAGGAATAGGGAAGCAAAAGTGATGCTGAATTCTGCTTGGATTGGTTCTGTTGGCTTTGGCCTATTTGCAAAGCAAATGCAGGACAAATGTTTTTACTTATGAGGCCATTAAAATTTGGGATTGCTTCTAAATTGCTTGTCTATAGTGATGTAATTCTAAAGCTGATAATCCAGCAGGTGTAAAGAAATGTGACATTAAATTACCAAATCAGCTAATGACAAATCTAATAGGGAACAAATCAGAATGCAAACCCTGAAGAAGTTGCTTACAGAGGGATGCATTTTGTCTCGCGTACTTCAGTAATGCTCTTAAGCACTTTGGTGTTTTGAACACAATTGAACAATACGGACAAAAACATCTCTCTCTGTTCTCTGTGGGAACTGTCTCTCTCCTGCCATGTGAGAACAACTGCTTTCTGGCAAGTGTTAAGAGTTCAGAAGTGCCCTCTTTCAGAGCTTTTACTGGAAGCAGATATAAAATCACTGCTTGACATTAGACCGAAAAGTGGTATCAAGGTTTTCTATTCTTAAAGGACACAGAGAAGACATAACTCTCAAGTCCTAGGGATGAATGGGACATTGTGAGTTCATTTACTTCAACTCTTTACCCCAAGGTAGGATCCAGTGTACCAAAATATTTCTTGACAGATTTTAATCTAAAACTGAAGATCTCTAATGACAGAGATCACATAACTGCTCCAAGCAGTCTCTTCTACTGCTTTGTTTCCCTTCTGTTAGGAAATGTTCCCTGATGTCTAGTGTGACTCCTCGCTGCTCATTATTTCCAGTTGCCTGCTATGAAAGTAGAGAAAGCTCACACTGTCCCTCTTCACAGCTGGCTTGAATACTTGGCGTGTACCTCTTCCGGATGCCCCCATCTTGCATCTCTGCTATTTGAGTTAAACAATTACAGTACATTCAGTGATTTTCATATCCTGATTTCTTCATCTCCTGACAAAACTCCCTAAATAATTTCAAAAGAACTTTTGCCTAGCCAGCTATTCTCCTTATAATTTATTTGTAAAGGATTGGATCTTTTTTCCCCTTTGGACAGTATCTCTAATTTTTCAGTATCACTCTGAATTCCAATAATGACCTTCAAGGTACATGTGTTTCTCCAAGGTTTGTGGTACCTGCAAAGGTAATAGGCATCTTTTGTATATTATCTGGGCTATTAATGAAGCCAATGAAGACTACTGGGACCCAGGCAAACCTCCAAGTAAAGCATTCCTCCATTATGGCAATAAACAATACCCATTCTTTGTGAATGGTTTTTAGTCAGTTTTTTATTTATCACACATGACACATTCTGGACTGTTTGCCAGGTTGCCCTAGCTTGCCTATAAAATTCTTTTCTGAGAAAGTCTTACTGATTACAGTAGATTTCATTTACTGTCTATTCCTTCCATAAAGCGCTTGAACTATTTTGTCGTAGGAATTCAGGTGCATTTTGTAAGAATAAATGGTACTGAACCAATGCTTGGATTTGATATGGATACTACTAGTCAGACAATAACATGCTATGTCGAAATAGATACTCCCAGATTTAAGCAGTATCTTATGTTCCTGCTCTTTTGAGATGCTCAGATTGTGATTATTTGTTACAGCAATTTTCTAGAATGAAGTTGAGCTGACTGGTCTGTAACTACATGGGTTCCTCTTCCTTCAGAAACCAGCATTATATTAGTCATTCTGCAGTCTTATGATACTGATAATGGCAGTAAGATTTCGTCCAAAATTTCTCTAAGTATGTTCTTCACGCAACAAAGTAACAGAAGTGAAGAGACAGTTCTGGAAAGAGACAGAACTAAGACCTGGGGCCAGACATTTCAAGTGTCTTGCACTTACAGTCAAAATGAGATTTTGGAGAAGGAAAAAAGGAAAAAGAGCCCTTTATGGACTTGTGTAATGACAAGATTTTGAGAACTGAATAGCAGCTCTCACTGTACTTCTGGCTACATTTTCAAATTTCTCAGAGGTTGTTCTGCAGGACTAAGATGCAGCTTCTAGGCAATCAAAAAAAAAAAGGATATTTCTTAAAAACAAAATTATGGCATGATGCTCATTCCAGTAATCAGTTTGGCCAATTTTAATCCTAAATTCTTGGTATACCTATGGATTGATAGCATTTGACTGAATAAGTTGTGAAAAGCACATTGAAAGGCTGACTGTTTATCTTTAAAGATTTTATTTGGGAATGGTTTTATCTAAACAAGGTATGCTCTACCTTAGAACAAGCTGAGGGAAAAATACCCAGATTTATGAATAGAAAAATTAATTAACACTGCAGTATAAGTTGAGATAATTACATTAATTCATTGTATGGATGACAGAGAGCTAATGATGGCTGATGTAAATAAGCAATCAACATTACATGAAGACCCGTAGTCAATCTTTTGCGGAACTTATCCACACATGTGTATACACAGTTATATATGCTTATGCATATAATCAGAATAAAAGCTGACAAAAAATAATGTAGATCCTTCAACAACTTCTATGTGCTCTAAGATGACTTCTAAGTCGTCACTAACAACTAGAAAATTAAGTAACAAAATTTCCTCATGTCCATTTCCTTCAAGGACACCACTGCTCTGAGATTTAGTCAGGTAATCCAAATCAGGGAAACAATACATAAGAATTCATAACAAGAAGTTATGGAATATTCTTCCTGCTGTAAAACTTTGCAAGGTGTTAATAATAAAAAAATTAACATCTGGTTTTGAACAGATAATTCAGGTAAGAATAAAGAATGTATTTTGTGCCTTTTCACAACTGTTAACAACAAATCTGGATGTCAGTGACATTGCTTAAAGAAGGAAAATGACAGTGCTGGATTACCTCTGTCTTTACCTCGGTCCTGAAAGCCTGGTCTTACCTGAGCGGTTGTTAGGAGACATGCGCACAGGAGAGATGGAAGGCGTGCGTGATGAAGAGTACGGTCTTTGCCGATCCCTTTCTATTGTTGAAGATGAGGCTACAAAGTGATACTGTGACCATCCATCCTGCAACATCAAACGTTATGACAGTAGTCAGTGAAAATGCCATACATGTCCCCAATTTAAGTAATTTGCCCCAAATTATGTAAATGCCCCAATTTAAGTAATTTTCTCCAGTTTTTTCACTACATGCACATAAGCAGGCTACTATCTCTTCCCTGCCACTGGGTGGCAAATATTCTTAGTGGTGCAAGATACGACATACTGACTGTACTGACATACCAGAAGAAATACCAAAATGCAGGAAGTGCTATAAAGTAACACATTTCTGGAACACTCAAATTATGATAACATTGAACAACATTTTTGGATACTTGTTTAATAGCTCTGTCTTTTTCCATGCCTCTATTTTCACATTCCAAATGGCATTCCTGCTATGAAAATTCCAAATCAGAAGACTGCTTGCTTTCATGGTGAAACCCAGCTTTTGCTTTGAATCATTTCTATCTTATAACGAAGTTTTAGGGCAAGTAGATGGGGACAGTTGTATTAACTGCACATTTATTCACACGTGAGGGAAAAAGAATCAGTGCATTCTTCTCATTGCATTTTTTCCCCAAGATGTACAGAAAGGAATTCTATTCCTTCTACTTACAGCTGCGGCAATGGTGATGTATCAAAAAAAACCCAACCAAAGAAAGAAATACAAACACTAGAAACAGCTAGTTCAGAAATAAAAAAGGAGATTGTAATTTGTTCATGTTTTATTCCCGTACCATAGTCTAATGCCATAATCCAAAATAATGCCATTCAAATTTTTAAAACAATATTGAGAATAGTTTGAAAGTATCATGAGAAAATAAACTGACTTTTGCTACTGCTCTTCGTAGAATCACAGAATGGTTTGGGTTGGAAGGGACCTTAAAGATCATCTGGTTCCAACCCCCTGCAATGGGCAGGGACACTTTCCACGAGATGAGGTTGCTCAAAGCTCCATTCAGCCTCATCTTGAACAATGTTTCAAATGTCTTCAAGTACTGACAGATTTTAACTGACTTCATAACTGCTTAATGTTAAATCTGAATCAGTAACACAGAGTTTTCCCAGTCTCACACTAAAGGCATAAGCCTTTTAAAAATGCTAACTTTCTGTTGGGCTCAGTGAAAATCGAGTCAAGTGCCTGGCACAGTGCAAAACAAAATTTTTGCAGTGAAATGCTGTATAAAAATAAAACCAATAAAATATTACCAAAACCCACTTTTCCTCTTGCTTATAGAAAAATATTTCTCCATTGGGGTGGCAAAGAATATTCCCACACACACACCTCAGGCTACTCCACACATCCAATCTTGAACCCCGCTCCCTCTCATTCTCTGCCTTTGCCCAAGGCATCTGTCTGACTTTGCTCTCTCTACAGAAACCACGGGCACATGGCTCTCAGAATTTCAACAGAAAATGGCTTGAATATCTCCATTCCACTAATCTTTCAGGAAAGAGAACTCAGCAAGAGTGTGGCACCGCAGGAAGAAGATACTCGTAGCTGATGCAGAGGGAAATACATAGATAGATAGAGGTGACACTTAACTACAGATTCTGAATGTCTGTACTCGTTACATAGCACATTTGTATAAACATGCATGTATCTCAGTTGTAATTTCAGAAGAAATAAAAAGTGAAAAGTCTGGGCTGTGGCTTTCACAGTAGTAATGACTTTCCCTAGAGTTGATAGTGAGTGTCCACAGAGATCACTAATGTTTAGGACATTTCACTGAACTGCACCTCATATTTCATGATAGTCATATGAGAAAATAGAAGGAAGAAAACCAGTTAATTAATAAAAAAAAAAGTAAGATGAAAGAAAGAATAGTTAATCTTTAATATAACTTGCTTAAAGCAAAATTTTCTCTATGCTATCTCTCATGTGCAACACTACTTTTACACAAGCTGCATCCTCCAACCTAGATGGAGAATCAATAAGAAACACCAACAAATGTAAAGCCCTACATTCTTAAATCAAACCGGAAATTATTAGAAAGTTTTCAATATATGTACATATATATAATGTATATATATATGAAATGCGCATTTTTAAAGAAGAACTAATAGTTTAAGAACTATTAGTTATAGAACGAATAGATACAACGAATAGCTTAAGCACAATAATCTTATCCAAGCATCAATACTGCAAATAACATACTTAGCATTATTTTTCCTTCTCCTGGTTAATAATAACTTGCACAGCAATTTCTCTACTATAAAAATGAAGTAGCAAACGTGAGAAGCCCATGCCTTTATTCCTGCTGAAGAAAAACGGTTCCTTCTTTCTCCTCTGGGGTCAGATGTTCTTACCAGAAAGGTGACTCTCTATAATTTACTCTGTTACAGTTTTCTTATCATGTATTTTTTCTTAACGAGACTGCTGAAGAGTAAGATAACAAGAAGGCAGACTCCAGATCAGATAAAAAAGAGAAGGAATAGACTATTTCTTACTGCCTGCCTGCAAAAGGAGGAGACATCAGTCACACTTACATAGTGCAAGTCTTAAATGCTTCCAGCTTCGTGAATCTGGATACATGCCTGGCCAGGTACACTCTCCTTTTGCACTCTTTGCTTCCCTCAAATAAACCCATGGCATGTGGGTCAGAAAAAACTGACCCAAATCTTCCCCTAAATGTTTCTTCCTGTTGTCTATTCCAACTGTATTGTTTACATTAATACCTGGACCCTGTTTCTGATGCGAATTGGATGAAATCCCGTTATTTGCACAGTCCAACAACTCTACAGGAAGAGCGCATGGCACCAGTTTTGTTCAGCAGAGTATCAACAGGTGCTTTGTCAATGTTGCTTCCTCTGAAACAGCACTTCAAGGTGTCTCAACAGTGAGGGAGCAAAATACAGCTGTAGCTGGGATGCAGGCAATAGCATTCTTCTGTGTGGCAGATGTTTTTAATTCTCCTTCTCCCTGCAAGTTTTCATTTTACTCTCCGCTGAAAGTAGTGCCTATAGTGAGGTCTTCAAATAAAATATGCTACAAGCTTTCAAGTTTGCAAGCCTGATCAGCTCAACAAAACAAGTCAGGCAAACAATAAACTAACCCCAGTATTGTGGCGACTGCCACTGCTTTTGTCTACACAAGGCGTATTGCTGTCACTGCATGACAACCTTCATAGTGTTTTTCAATAGCATTATGGGCAGCTCCCAGACCTCACAGTATTTCAAAATCCTAATACTTTTAAGTCATCTATCTTAAGCTCCCTTATGCCACAAGGAAAAAGCTTTTTCCTGTGGAAAGGTAAACAGTTTGTAACAAATTTATTAAAACTATTCCCATCAACAATTCCAAAAGCTATTAGCGTTAAATATTGAAACTAATTTTTAAGAGCCTAAAGGGAGTATTTTCAATTTAATGCCGAGATAAATACCACCTGACGTGATGGCTGCTTTCATTAGTTTGTTTCAGCTCTAGTGCCTGTAATGAAATTTAATTAAATTGATTTGGGTACTTAAAGGTACAGTATATAGTAGTGTCCTGCAGAGAAGAAAGCTAAATCAAAACCAAAGTGTGTGAGACTGCATTTCAGAAACCAATTTACCAGCCATAAATGTAATCTAGGAGAGGAAGAGTAAGACAAAAAGATCTGACAAACTGGAAAGAAATTCAATGCAGTTCTGTTACAGAATGGATGCATTTGTTAACTTGCAACAATTGATTAATAGCTGGCAACTGCACACTACAAGAGTACAGAAATACCAGTATATGTCCTTATTGTCTCTTTCAAGGTATCTGCTACTGGGTATTTCTCTGTATTGTCACTATAATGGATAAATGTATTCTCTCTCAATTATAATCCATAAAGTCCAAACGTTAAAGCTGGATTGATAGTAACATGTTTCCAGTGGTATGCTCTTGGGAAAACTGCAAGAATTAGATGTGAGGCAGTTGTTGGATAACCGCTGTCGAAAACAAAAATGATACTGTATTCTCACTAATCGTCTTTTACTGGGCTTGAGGAGTAAACAGGCCTCTGTCCCCCAGCCTAATTTTAAATAATTTTGAAAATTAATGATTTCTTCAGGCCCATGAGAAATAATTATTTTGTCAGGGTGACTAAATTTACTGTGCCAAACACCTACTGCACAGGTATGTTATGAAAAATACAATTTAGGTTTTCCACATTATGCTGTTTGTATTTAAAATGTAGGGGAAAAGAGAAAGGAGTTTTCTATTGCATTTGCAAGAATTTCAAATTTTCAGAACTCTCTGGTAGCGGAGTCCTCAACCTGAGGAGATGATTTGTGGAGGTAGATGATATCAGACACATTTTCTCACTTGTACAGTAACAATAACACTATGAGGACTTAATGAAATTAAGCCCTGATGGGAACTGACACCATGCTCAGACCACAGGGAACCAGAGCTCCTGACTGAAGAATTCACAGATGAGAGGAGAGGGGACCAGGCACAGCAAGGTGGTAAGGAACGGGTGGCAGAGTTGGGGATGGAGCACCAACACTGCCAGCCTTGGTGCAGTCCCTAGCTTGGATGACCTCATGACATCCAGTCCAAAAGAAACTCTACACCAGCTCATGTGCCAATCAACAAAAATAAAAACAAGTTCTACCCACTGACTGATTATGCTTATCAGCTGCTATGAAGATACTGACTTAAAAAGCACTGAGTTATTTAGCAAAACCATAAGATGGCTGCATGCACATGAGTATCTTCCAATGCTGAAAAGCACAGTCTGCCCTGACTTCCGGCCACTGATATCCTAACATTGTCGAGAAGAAAAAGAGCAACTTCTTGGAGGCAGAGAAATATCACTAGGGAAAAGAAATAAAAATGATGCAACAAACCCAATAATGAAACAGCTAAAACCTGAGAAACTACAGAGAATGTTGTGTCCTGCCTCCCCCAGGTTTACAAACTCACCAGCACGCTACTTCTTGGTTCAGGTCTGATCCTTTTGTGACTTGATTTAATAGACATGTTTCCAGATGACTTGAAGCACACAGGACCAGACTTGTTTTGTCATTCTATTTCCTTATCTGTAAGCTAGCATTTGACTATTTCTAGGATATTAACTGTGATAACCACTGCTCCTGTAATGGTAATAAGCTGTAGAAATGTGATAGGCAACCACCTGCAGGAATCAGTAACTAGACCCACCATGGTGTTAGAAGTTGGTGATACTGCAACAAAACAAAGTGCCTGTAAGTACGTAACGTAGGATCTACTTGCTTTGAAACTCAGCCAGACATTGCTTTGAGTTCCTGGTGTTGCTTCTTTTGCAAGCTGAAGCGCTGCTGTCAGGTTAAATGAAACATCCGGACTGGTGTGCACCAGTGTGATACTGTCTAGAGTAAAAGATAAATCTGATGTGAATTAAGTCAAGGCTCATCAGACTTACACAGGTCTGAGCAATTTTTCACTAGGAATTTGTTGTCACGATGCTAATAAGACCTAACAGAAATTACAACTGGATCAAGTTACCTACATGCATTGACATGTGAAAGTTACATGCGTGACTTGATTGTGGTGAGAAATCTAAAATGGTAACAAGGTTGAGGTGATTCACGTATGTATCTCATGGATGTGCTTTAAATGTTCACCAACCACCACAGTTATCATTAG
Source organism: Psittacus erithacus (assembly GCA_009867235.2). NCBI lineage: Eukaryota > Metazoa > Chordata > Aves > Psittaciformes > Psittacidae > Psittacus > Psittacus erithacus. The sequence goes on along the minus strand of WYDI02008312.1, from coordinate 11,485 downwards.
GCTTTACAAGCTGGGATTGTATAATTTTCTTTTAATACAAGAGGAAGAATAAATTCCCAGTGCTTCTCAACAGAGATACCGAGCCTGACTTCTCTCCCTTTGCCAGCCCCATGGCAGCAGCGGGTAACTACTCCCCACTAATACACCTGAATATTGAGTACGCTAGCAGGACTGCTCCCTGAGTGCCAAAGTAGCTGACAAGGAAATGTCAGCTGCTAAAGGAGATGAAGAGATGGCAGTTCTCTAAAAAAGCCGCTGCCTTTCTACTTGAAGTGTTCTGACTGACAATGATTTCAACTATAAACGCTTACAACTTCAACAACTCTAGAAATACTCTTGAAAAATCAATCAAATAGTTTTAGATAAGCTATCTAACTTAAAAAATAAACGTATTCTTTAATTTTTTCTTTGAATTTACAGTGCCAAATCCTATTATCAGTAAATGATTCCTGGAATGATTGTCCTTTCTGGATTTGCTTGCATTGTTTCCAGGAAAACTCAAAACCAGCAGAGAATAGCTGGGCATTGATCTGCTTTATGATGCATTTTGAATAGATTACTTCACTGATGGCTTTTTACTCCTACCATATAAGCTGCAAACAGTTATTTAGCAGTCTATTGATATATTCACTCCTATGATTTTATTTTTTCCTTCCAAAGTGGTAACTCAAGATATGTTTCTGAAGAGAGGAGGAGGGATTGAGACTGGAAGATCCTGGCATTCTCCCAGCTTACATGTTAGCAGTTGCTCTTTGGGTTAAATCCTTTGAACTAACTCTGTATTAAGTCTGCAACTGGAAATCTGCAGTAATTTTAGTGGCTTCAAAAGACAAAGAGTTGCCTACTCCAACTGTCCCATTTCTCCTCCTGTCCCAAAGAGTCATGAGCCAGTCTCTCAAAAACAAAGTGGAGAATACAGATCACTGAAGCTTATCTTAATTTGAGGATTGTTGTGTTTATGTTTACAGTCTCTCTTCCAGTTTATGAAAGCTGGAACATGACTTAAACCAGAGAAATTATTCAAGTTTAGAGCATATAATAATTTGGATAAAAGTGCAGAAGTTGCTCACAGTATGTTCACTCAGCCAAACTGGTTATAGAAAAATAGTTTGCTTTCCATGCCTTCCGATGATGATGCTGCCAGTTAGTTACTGTTTACAGGTTATGTTTGGAGTATGACACCTGCTGCTCTGTGAGCCCGGGAGGAAGGCCACTCACTCCTCCCTTGCATGGACATAACTCAGGGGAGAGGATGGAGACCCTCCTGAGAGCACAACAGGAGCAGTGTCATCACCTGAGCCAAGGCAAAGAGCAGAGGTGGCTGGGCTGGGCAGGGGAGGACCAAGCCAGCTGGGTGGCAAAGCTGCCACTGGAGCAGCTGCCTCTCCCAGGGGCCCTCAGCCCCCTGCCTCAGTGCCTGATGCTGGGGGGGTGCCTCACTGCTCCCCAGCAATGTGGCTGTGTGATACACACATGTCCTGCTTCAGCCTCCTTTCATATGATGTGCAGTGGGCTTCACCTCAGCACTTCTCTCCTTTTTACTCTGAATTTCAAGGTACAAAGGCCTTTTACTTATAGGTGATAGCTTCTGCATCCCAGACACAGCAGAAGTTCAATTGCTTAAGAAGCTAAAAGAGAAATACATATTTAGGGCAGCATCAGGCTTAAAGAAGGGCTCCTAAACAGACAGATATTAAGCACAGCAAAACTGTCTGGCACTGGATGAAGATTATTAAGTTTTCTGTGGGCTCTTTAAAGTGACATTTTCAGAATCACCGGTTAAACTCATTCTTTTTGAAACGAGACACGTTCCTCCCAGCCTCCATCTCAGGTTCTCTGAAAGCAAAGCTATTATTCTCCTATTGTCAGCATTCCACCACAAAATCATCTAGAATATATTCTCTCCCTGTTTTTCTCCTGTCACCACAGAGCCTCAGGTGTATTCTTCTGAGAGTACTACCCAATCTTTTCCTTTCAAAATAACCAGATAGACTCCACCAGTTTTCTCTTTTTCAAGTGCCTTTTTTTTTGTGTGCACTGTTATCATCTTCTAATCACATAACGTCTACCGTAATTTTACACCCCATCCCCTGATTTTAGCTATGAAGAGACACATGATAAGGGAGAGATATGTTAATTACTTGCCAAATCTGTCCAAGTGAGAAACAGCTAGGTAGCTACCCCTGGTTGTTTTACATAGCGCAATAGCGGGATGTATCAGGGAATCACTGAGGCATTACTTTACCTATCCGTAATTAATTATTGATTTCCTGTTGTGCAAGTTGCAAACATGACAAGACCTAATCTGATGAATAAAATAGCTATAACAAAAGGGAATCGTATGTGAGGCAAAGCATGAAGGACAAGACTTCAGATATGGTAGAGTTCATTATTCATTTTGCTGAGATTATATGCAGCTAAACAATAAACCTTTCAAAACACTGCAATAAAATGAACTAAATTCATTTTTCAAAGCATCTCTTTGCCTCTTAAACAGAAATAAAATTCTTTTAACATAGTTTAGAGGAAATGAAGGTTATCTGGCCCTTTAGCTAGAATTTCTGTTTTTCTATTTTCCCCTGCATAAGGTATATAAGCTATAATTTAAATTGTTAGAATCACAAATAACTATTTTTGTTTGTACCTTGTATGCACAAAAAAACCTGCATCCAAGAAAAGTGTTTACAATCACTTCTGACTTGCATTGTCATTTTCATTCCAGTAATGCAATTTCATCTATCTTAACATATTTATGCAGTAGAAATGTAAACTCCGCCTCTTGCCCACAAAATCTCAAGGGCAGGACAAATACTACTTTATGCTCAGGGTCAGCATTAACCAAATGCAACTCTTCTATTGTACCTGTGGGCATAAAACATAAAAAAAGATCACTATCAGAATAAAATATGCACTATTATCTCTTCTGGTGAAAAACAAGGTAGGATTGCTGATTCTGACTGTGATCAAGAGCCTTCAAGACTTCCTGCTTCCTGAAGTGCGGCACTGTGGCTGAAAACCATACATATTTTACTCAAATATGTAGCTGCCTGACAAAAAGGGAATCTGTGCCTCTTTGGAAAAATTACTAGATAAACTCATGCTGTTCTTGGGTTTAGGTTAAAAGCTCTTTCATGAATACTTTTAAACTAAAGAATTAAGATATCTGACTGCTTACTGCTAAGCTGTATTAGTTTTAAGGAACTGCTGCTTTGAACATGCAGTTTCATTATTAATACTTAGACATTAACAATGAGAAGAGCTTTAGTATCATTAACTCAAACAGGAACACACTACTGGACCAAAGCCTACAACTCTCTAGGGGAACCACAACATTCTGCAAAAGCACTACATTACATTAAAAGTAATAAAAACAATTTAGAAACTGCCAGTGAAACTTCATTTCCACCTCCTTTGGAAGAAGAAGCAATAGCTCTTCTATCAAGACATACTGTATCAGTTGGTAAATGAAGTAAAAAACCTCAGAACAGAGCACACGTACGACAAAAGAGACTCCTTTCAAAATACAGGGTTTCTTTCTTCCAAGACCGAAACAGCAGACATATTTAGGCCAGTTTTGAATTCTGTTAGCAGTTTTAGCACAAGAAGAGGGAAAAAACAAGGAGGACAACCACGACAACTTCGCAGCAATTTTTTCCCCACCCATTATCAGATCATGTAGAATATTAAAGAATGTTCTGCATGACCTAAAGTAGGGTATTGATGCCTCAGCTTAACATTTCACTGAACTTTGATTGAATTTACGTGTACTGGCCACAGTAAACAAACGCTTTTAAACTCCTTATAGGACCCAGAAGAAGGAGGATGATGATAATGTAAGTACAGCAACAGATGCCCAGTGTTACACGTTAGACCATCACAGCTAGACTATTTATCTCTGGAAAGAAAATATGTTTTGACTGCCATATTAATAAATTCAATTTGATTTCCATCCCCTCTGTACTGCTTGTATATGCTGTTACTACTAGCAAAAGTTCTACTGATCTTACTCGTTTGCAAAAGTGTAAGAAGCCATCCAACATACTCATTGAGGTTTGTGGGGAGAAACTGAGTTTCTCATCTTTACTCTTTCCTCACACATGCTTTTATTTGTGTCTAAACCTAAACATGCAAACATTAAGCATACTAGTTAATTAAAAATCATATTTTGTTTTGAATGTAAGAAATCATATTCCTTGAATGAATTTTGGAGAAGAAGATTGACACAAATCAAAAATGGGTTCTCTTAACATGTATCTTTAAAATACTTTAAAGTGTTCAGAAAAACTTCTGGATTCTTTTTGAGTATTGTATGTCTGAATCCAGCTAAATTCTGATTGCCATTAATTAATGTTATCTATAGTTTGAAAATATTTAATACGTTAAGTGGACTAAAAATGTCCTAAAAGACATACAGTTAATTTTCTTACTGTCTACTTTGTATTCAAGTATTAAAATCCAATCTTCTTCTGAGGAACCATATTTTTGAGCAGAAAAATTCTGCAGATGTGACTTTCCACTCATGCATAACTCTCCAGATTCTGTTTGTCTACTCGTACCTCTACCCTAAGCATATTTCAGAAACTTCAGTTACACATTTCCCTTCAGAAGGTTCCAAGTCAAAGATACTGACTCCTGGGCTGCATTTTAAGGTTTTTTTTCTTCAGAGAAGTTCAAAGGGTAGAGTACTCTGGAGACAAGACTTTACACAACTAGGAGATTAAATGTCTCTCTTCTAAATCTGTACTTAGTAAACTTAAAGACAGACTTGTGTTTTCAAGTGAACAATACCTAGTCATTCCCACATAAGTCGTCTAGAGTTTACCATGAGACACTATCAATATTGAAGATGCCTTAACATCACATATATGTATGGATCATTCTAGAGAAACGTTTGGACAAACTTTCATTCTTACTTGTTTAGCACCTCTTGAGTCTAGCTCTAGAAGGTTTTGGATGAGAATGGTGTCAGCTTCCATGCACTTGTCATTGATAATTTAGAAGAGTAACTGCTATGTTTGGTTGCTGAATTACCACTTGCTACAGTGCTCAGTATTAAAGGAAAGTACTATCATGCCTTTAAGGCCCTCATGGGAAAAGCAACAGTCAAGCACAGCTGCAGCTAATTTTTCAAGCTCATAGCTCAAGCCATTAAGGTTTATTCCTTTATGTATTCCCAAGCTCTCTTTGTCAAGACATCATGCTGAAAGGCAGCATCTTCTACGTTCATGCTATGTTGTTTTACATACACCCCCCCATTTGTATATACATGTAAGCAGATATACATATTTACCAGCAAAAGTGCAGGTCTGTCATTCCACAACCATACAAGTATTTGCAAGGAGTGAAAAAAACCCAAGCCAAACCAAAACCAAACCCCCAAACCAAAAAGCAAGCCATTACTTGGGCTTTAATTGTGCTTAGTCATCATATCTGATTTTTTTGGATACCATTCAGTAAGAAAGCCCACACCAAAACAGTGTAAGTATGGTCAAGGTTTGGCTTCAGCTACACTGGATTGTTTTCATGAAAATACTATCATCAGTACTGAGTCTTCATCACAGACTGTATTTTAGGTTACTGCTAATATTTTAAATACCATAGTAAACACAGAAAAAATATTAGAGAGAAACATATAAATACTGAAATAACTGAAACATAACTAAAGGAATGGTAGGTGATATTGCATAGTAAATAAACCTTTGAGAGTATCACAAAAAATTTAACTATGTAAAATGTAAAATGTTCAAAATAAATTAAGTCTATTATACAGTAAATGATGGAATTCAGAAGCATACAACATTTGAAAACATCTCCCTCTAACAACTGTTGCAGAAACGCAAATTTAGATACTCCAATATGTGTTGTTACTGTCATACAGGGAAGAACATCAACATGTTGGATCCCACAAGATTTTCTGTCCTCTTTAGGCCAAGCAAAATATAAAAAAAAATTCCAACAACATAATGGCAATCCCTTCTCTTTATAGTATTGTCTGATACTGTTAAACTCAAAGGGGGTTAGAAGGAACTAGGAAAGATATTACTTCACATGATGGATAAGCTAGGAAAATCAGAACATGACCTACTCGACTGCACAACTGAAATTATAATTATTTGCACCAAAATAAAATCAAAATAACATTTTGACTTAGCATTTTTTAATATTTTAGATACATTTTTGTCTTTTTCTTAATTGTTCTTCTTAAAAACTAGCCAAATGATTTAGAGTGATAATAGCGCTAGGTGAAGACACTGAATGGATTTGTGTTTTGCCAAATGCTGAGAATTTCTCTCCCCTCCCTCACCCTTTTCTTTTAAAAAGTCAAGCACAGTTTATAGACCAGTTTTTCCATGTGTGAATACTCCTGAATGCTTCAGCATATGCCAGTTTTGACCTGTACAGGTCAGCTCAATTTATTTGCACTATTTCCTCTTAAGGCTTCATGACCCAGTCATGATACCTAGATAGACAAACAGGATATTATTTAAGCAGACAACTGGCAAAGAAAGAGCCACAAATGTTCAAATTTATTTGAGAAAGTTCTGTATGATTCTTGAAAAAACAATCCTGGGAAGGCATACGCAATCAAAAGAGGAAGTAAGTGAAATGGTAAGTTTATGCAGTGATGCTGCCTAGTGCTAATTATGGTGAAAAAAAGCAGCATTTAGGTAAAAAGAAAATCTAAATTCCAGATCAATAGATCAACACATTTTTCCTTGGTCTGCAGCTATTAGCTGTTATTTCCTGCAGAACAGAAAACATGCCTTTGCTTTAATGAAGAAATACATCATATTTGCATGTGCATAGGGAAAGGTAAACCTATCTTATATGAACACTGGAAACTAATATACAGCACAAAATATAGCATTAATACTAACTCAACCTACACACAGAAAAATCAGGAATTCCAACTTTTTTTCCAGTACCGAAGCCAATGACAATTTCATGATTTAGTATTTAATAAGATTGCTGTCTGATAAAAAGCCACATTTAAAATGCTCACTTAAATGCAAATAACATGTTTAGAGGCAAGAAAGACTGAAACAGAAATGAAAAATGGAAGTATATATTTGAAGATGGCAATTTCTTTCGCTTTTTGGCTATTGAATCTGCATCTCCTGAAATTACGCAGATGATGCTTTAGAAAGGCTTGAATATCGTAACTCCACAGCAAATTTCCAAATTTCGTTTATTTAAAATCAATTTAGGAATTTGCTTAATTCGTGATTAACTAAACTAAGCAATGTCATATATCAGATGGTGAAATGCTGCGCATTTTAAGTATCATATTCCTCTTAGCTAAAGATTAAAGCAATTTATGCTAACCTTGAAAGATATTTATGTCAAAAATATTTAAATGAGATCTCCTCTGATGTCTTCCCTCCTCCAGGCAAAATTAGTAGGAAAAACCCTCCAAAAATAGCATAACTACTATGCCCTGTGTGACCAGCAAAAATGTGTAAATTCCTATTTTCTCTAAATATTTTAACAGAAATAATACACAGATATATATAAATATACTAAAAGGTTTCTCCAAGAATTTACTTGAATGTTGTGCATATGTAGAAGGCATTTTGGTTTTTTGCAATAATGGCACAGTCACATTTTATTATGAAAAAATATAGGGGGAGCAAACCAAAAGACTGTACTTGGTTAAGGAAATGGAATTTTAGTACTGAAAATTAAATAGCGCCCAGTTGTGCTAATTCTCATCAACTGTATTTATGTCTGAGGAAATCTCCACTGTTCTTATCAATAGATATTTTGAAAATTAGAATTTTAAGAATTTAGTTCACTCATGAACACACTGATTTTTCTATAGATATCCTAGTTTACCTGGGATCCTTTTACTGAAATATGCAGCTATTGCTTCTTTCTTACAGATGTCATTGGGCCAGAAAAGGTAAGCAAAGTGCTTGATAAATTTCATCTGCTATTGCAACATAGTGCGTATCAATAACTGCCTTTCTGTTTGAAAGGTTCAGGCAATCAAAAAACAGATTACAGAAATGCTAGAAAGCTTGTCAGGGAACTGAATGTAACGCACTTGTCCCCCTCTCTGGTATATGCTGTCCTCAGAGAGAGCAAAACTGCACACCTTCCTCACACAGCTGATATGAATGGGGCTGCTCTCCTAAGTGAAGCAATAATCTACAATATAATTTAAAAAATACATTCTTTAGTAAGGTTTTGTTCCTTTTGATTCAAATGTCTTCTGTAGAACTTTTTTGGGTACAAATCTAAGTATGGATGAAACATAACAATTCAACACTGGTCAGCTGACAGCCAGAATACCTGGGTTGGGGAATAGATTCTGGTTTCTTGGCTCTGGGAGAGAGTATGCTGAGCGTGCCATGACCCAGAGTGGTGGGTTGGTGAAAATCCTCTGTCATCAGCCACACTGAAGCTTGGGGCCGCCCACTGCCATAAATCAATCAATCAAGTCAATCATTTATTAATCAGGTACTTGCATTTTCATAGTTAATATAAAAATGGGCTCTAGACAATGCCTTCTCTATGATGATAATCTACCTTTCTATTACGGTGGGGAGTTTACCTTAAATTAATCCATCCCTTTTATAAAAGGGTGACATATTAATCTGAAAAAGTGTCTTCCCAGTTGTACGAAATAAATCAAGCTCTGTTGAAAGATCAGCACTGCAAAAGACATATTCTCACAAACAATTTGAGCACATGAATAGTTCCTTCAAGTCAAGTCACTTTTTTAGGAATTATTACATTATGGATTTGGAATTTAGATCCTTAATGTAGGGTTTAAGTTCTGCACAGACATTTTCACTAGCTAATTTCACACTAAACTATCATCTTTTTTGGGAGGACATCTGACTGACTACAACCTTACCTGAAGAAAATCCAAATGATGCATTCCAAGTCTACGTGATAGCACTGTGCAATTAACATTTTTAAAGGGTATTTATATTTTGCTTAAGAAAGGACTTTAGATTCTAAACCTCCTTGACTACAGTTCTGAAGTTTATTGCTATCAATTTTCATGGAACATTTAGCCATAAAGGACCTTTTCATACTCATCAATTTATTATTCTGAAAGTCACATGAAAAGAGAGTCCTTTTCTAGATCAGGACTGGCTTAACTGCTTCTAAGGCTTCAGGCAATTCTAAGCAATTTTTCCAGCCAGTGACAGACAAGGCCATCTTCAGAGTGACTACTCTGACTTAATTAAATGCCTATCGCAATAGTATCCCTGTTGTAAATGGCACACTACATGCTGAAGGATGGCCAACTTAAACAGCTCTCTAGTTTCAAATAATTGGTTGTATTCTTATATGGCAGGTGATTAGGACAAGCATTTATATTATTCCATGCAGAACAGAAAGCTACGATAATAAATGGGGAAGAAAAATAATTTCTACAAATTCATTGTGATCTCTACTTATATACTGGAAGATGGTGTAAGTACAAACATAATGACAGAATGTAAACGCATTTTGTAGGAGCCTAAGTGATTAGGCAAAACAAACTAATTAACAGAGAACATTCTTTTTGACAGTTCCCCCAGCTCTTTAGTATTATACACATTCAATGCTAATTGAATTTTTTTATAATATCTTTTTTCATGTTAAATTCATTTAGCACAACCCTTTTGCTCATATTTCCTCATGCAATTTAACAAGCTATCTGTGTTTAAGAGTAGTTGGTTACTGTCTGGAAAATTGACATAGGTAAGAGTTTATCATGAAATCTGTTCTCTTACAGTCACACCTGTATTTTCCAAGGTGTACCTGAATCTTCAGCCAGCTAGCTCCCTAGAGACTAGAGTGGGGTCTAGTGTTCCTGACATGGAAATAGGTATCTTTAAAGAATCATCATAGTAGCTCCTTTCACCTTGATTAGGTGGCTAAACATAAATGGGACAGGACCTATTTCTGGAGGCTGTAAGCAGCACTTAATTCTCCTGCTGGCTGTACAGGTTACCAAGATACTTGAAGAAGGGTATACTGTGAGTCTGGAGCACAGGGACAAACAGAATAGCTCCTCTACCTAGTTCTCAAGTGCTGAGCCACTCACGGGGCTATAGAGCATGTGACCATTAAGCACTTTTGAAAATCATATTTTAACTATTTCAGAATAGACTTCAGAAAACAGAGGTGGATAAATCTGTGAAAATATAAGTCTTATTTGTAGAGAACAAAGACATTTGAAAATAACATGACATTAAAGTCACTCTTTGAGAGAATATTTCATCTACTGATGAAAACCTGTGATGATCACCTCTTTTCTTTTTACTTGCTAAGCTTTAGCAGTATCTAGAAATGAATTACATTTAAATAATCTAAATATAGTCTATATGGGACTGAACCCGAACCTTATTTTCCTCTTCATGAGATTTTCTTGAGATTAGATTTCTGTTTCAGCTATTGCTCAGAACACAGGGCAGTATTACCTGTGAACTCTTCCCTGATGAAGGACCTGCAAGTTAAACTTCTGGGATGGATGGCAACTCCTTCATTACAAGCCCAAATTTGTTACTTCTTCTTGGACTGTCAAGGCGGGTTTTTTTCCTATGATTTTAGGACCAGAAACCTTCATGCATTTTACAACTTTTCCTTGTTGGACTGTGTTAGGATAGTGCCAAATTAACCATACCAGGGACTAAAATAATCTTGTTTCTCCCCAGAGCTCCAGCCTATAAAGAACAGTAAACACTGTCACCTCACTCATGGATCTGAATGCTGACTGTTTACTTTCTGTGCCTTTTCCATGCAAGCCCAACCTAACATGTCTAAGTGTTCCACTAAAACCACAGCACAGCTGAACTGGAAATCCTAGTATACTGGATGAAACCTGTCAGCAGAGGGTACAGGGTGTGTGTGACAGCTCTGCAAACACTGTATATAAGGTATTGCAGGCTTACAGAGCTTTCCAAGTGAAAACTGAGACAACAAAGCCAATGCCTCCTCTTCCTTGAGCATGCAGCTCAGGCTGTGGGAAGTTAGAAATCTATCTATTATTCTCCTAAGCCAGAAAAGCTACAGTCTCTACCTGTGCATGCTTTTCAGAGAATAAAAACCTATCTGACAAGAGAGACCAACAGTCCAAAGAGTGCAACTCCTCTTGTAGTAGCTGTTAATAAATGGACACAATGTTCCTGCTTTGGCAAACTGAAAGCCATATATAAACCTTCAATCCTTGTTTTTCATAGGATCTTGGGAATCCCAGGACACACTGGATATATAGAGACATAGAATCATAGAATAGTTAGGGTTGGAAAGGACCTCAAGCTCATCTAGTTCCAACGCCCCTGCCATGGGCAGGGACACCTCACACTAAACCATGTCACCCAAGGCTATGTCCAACCTGGCCTTGAACACTGCCATGGAGCATTCACATCTTCCTTGGCAACCCATTCCAGTGCTTCACCACCCTTACAGTAAAGAACTTCTTCCATATATCCAATCTAAACTTCCCCTGTTTAAGTTTGAACCCATTACCCCTTGTCCTGTC
>WYDI02008310.1:5006-25531 GCA_009867235.2 Psittacus erithacus | reverse complement strand
TGGTAGCAGCAGTGGTTTGTGTTATACCTTAGTTACTGGACTGTTCTTATCTCAGCCCGTGGGAGTTACATTCTTTCTACTCTCCTCCCCATCCCTCCAGGAGCAGAGGGAGGAAGGGGGCGCGGGGAGTGAGCGAGCAGCTGCTTGTTTCTGAGTTACCAGCTGGGCTTAAACTATGACACTTGAGGAAAAAGGTCTTTGGCAGAATCACTCCTAAGCTTATTAGATTAGACTGTTGTAAAACACATCCTCAGAAAACCTCTGGATTGCAAACTCTGGGTTCAGGATGTAAAATCTCCCGCAAAATGGCTTTTGCAGTTTTCAGCTTGCCAATACTAGTTGAGAAAAAATGTGTGTTGCTAGGATTTGGTGGGACCAAAGCACCCAGGAGACTGCTAAGGCTGGGGAGAATTACTAAAAGCCAGTAGTTTAAACCCAAAATCTTCAAAAAGTAACATACCTCCTTAAAAACCAGCAGGTTTAATTTCAGGCACCACATCTTGCAAACACTGGCCTTGGTATAACCCATGAGTTTGTTTGGGCTGAATGTTTGGTACAGGAAAAGGCAGTGCCTATTCTCTGCTGCTACAAATTTGATCTAACCCGTTACCACACCCATTTCAACTCTTGGTCTGACACACAGCAACATATAGCTTGAATGGCTCAAATCAGCATAACTACTGCAGACAGACTGGGTTTGTAATGCTGTCAAATCACATATTATCAATCTGGGAGACTGACAGACCTAATTTAAAAGTACTTTTAGCAACAGAGCTGAGAGATGACAGGGCATCAGGCAGGCAACTTTTCTATTTCAATCCAGAAAAGGTGGCAGAGCTGGGATGCTAATGAAGCAAATGGCATACAGATTATTCACATTCCTTATCTTTTCTCTATTATAAATTCATATTTTATAATCTGACTGCAAATTTTATACACATGAGACACACAGGTGTAACTAGAGAGTCAAACTGTCATCTACTTGCGCATTAAAAAAAGAAACAGTTTTTAACCAGAACCCCTTCAAAATCTGGTGGGATAAAACGTATGGAGGCGCCAGTTCCTTAAATTGCAAAGAACACATTGAATACAACAGGACTACACAGAGCACTGAAAGTCAGTAACACAGTTTTTAAGAGTACCACTCCCTGTTTGTCTTCAATATGCAGACATGAACAGGATATTAACTGCTTACTGCAGACAATCATAAACTGAAACAATCCCCTCAGCAAGCTACAACTTAAGAAGCAATTGGTACAGATGGCAATGAATGCACAGGAAACAGCCAAAGCAATTCAACCAGCGGGTATGGCAGAATTTTATCTGCTCTATGACCAGACTGTGTCTGTGGCATCTGGCTGAGACACTGTGGGGTGTCAAACCAACGTCAGTGCTGTTGAGAAAACAGATCTGACAAAACGTAGATGCAAGTGCAATAATGAAAAATCAGAGGCTGACACTGCCCTCCCCCCCCCCCCCAATGTTTTGGGTTTTTTTTTACTATCTCTTCACTAGCACAGAGATGACTTTCAAGGTCAAAAGATCATTTTTAGCATTAGTTCCAAAAAAAAGCATTTTAAGTGGGGAGTATCAAGCCAACAGTTTGCACTTGTCTGAACCATAGCAAGAAAAAGTAATACAGAATAATTACTAGGGAAAACATTAGCACACTAATAAGGAGAAGAAAATGTCCTGTAAAGCCTGAAGTGCAGATGAAGGCTTCCTGGAAACTGGTTGAGTGCCCTTATCAGTTTCATAGTAGAAAAAAACTGTGGTTTTGAACACAATTATCATTTTCCATGGCTGAAATACTTTACGGGACAGAGGCCACTTTGCAGCATTCAGAGAACTACAGAGGATCCTTTCTTCAGTGCATCCTCCAAGACTAAGATGCTTCAATGTCTGAAAAAGAACGTGATTCTAAGAGAAAGAACAAATTGAATAGCCTCGATCTCAGGCAGATCCAAAACAAAGCTTCAGTGAGAGCAGCCTCACATGCCTTTTATGTACCTGCATATTACACATGAATAAAACCCTATTGCAGAGAGGTGAATGCAAAAACTCCCTTTCACCCAAAGCTGCTGCTGTTTGAAACAAGGCTATTCAGAATCCTCATTTGAAATCCTGGGAAGTTCTCTCTTATTTAGGAGCAACGTAAGAACAAATCTCATGTCAGTACATGTAACATTTCACAGCCTAAAACCAGAAAGAGTGAAGTCTTTGCCATCCTTTGCAAAAGAACATACCCATAAAGTTCCTTGAGAGCTACGGTAAGACTATTCTGATTTTAACTAATGGGTGGGTAACAACAGTTGTAGAATTGCAAGAAAATGCAACAATGGAGCAAGCATCAGGGAGAAAAGAGAAAACACCACAAGGATGGGGAACACCCACCTGCCAGGCAGCACAGACAGCAACGCTACAAACCACCATGGATAAAACAGAGACCAGAACTTAGCCGAATGATTACAGAAAAGGCTTTCAAGAAACATCTGTCTTTGAAGACAGTGCATGTGGGGCGTAGACAAGAAAAAGCCAAAGATAAATTGCTTCCCAAAACACTGGAATAGCACAATGTTTAACAATGGGAACATTTAACTTAGAGCAGACTAATCACTTTCTAGCAGTTTGAAAGTAAAAAGCACAGAGAAGTTGTTCCTCTCTCCCTAATGTTTTGAGCTGGATTCTCAAATATTATGATTTATAACTGATGTAATCATTGTTTTTTCCACATCTGCTTAATGTAGTTGAACGTTTTAGAGTACTGGAAATATGATATATACGCTGTATATAGAACAGAATACTGCCATGTCCAACAGTGAAAAAAAGAGATATTCTCAACCACAAGTTGAGAAAACTCACCAGTTCCTATACATCCAACTAGAGTTATATGTTACCATAACTCCTGCATCCTACAAAACTGTTTTAAAATCTGTCACCTGTGGTCTTCAAGACAGAATTCCCAAAGTATGGAACACAACATAATTCATGTTATACTTCAGTATTTTATGTAAAGTTGTCATTTTGCAAGAAACACATACATCAAAAGGCATCTGCAGGCACGTATCAGCGTGGAAACGTAAGCATAGTGGAAAATCACTGTAGAATTCCAGCAGGAAGCCTATCAACACCCATCTATTAAACACAAACATGCTCTGGCAAACCTGCAGACACCCTGGCAAATAGTAGCCAGTAACAGCCCCAAGCTCTCCCCATGCCCCAGCCAACGTCACATTTGGAAGCCACGGGCTGTTCCTCAGCCCTGCAGATGAAGGAAGAGGCTCCCAGACGAGGGAAGATGAGGGAAGGGGATTCCACAGAAAGGACAGTTCCTATTTCCTTGTTTATTTTAGCAGATGTGACAGGTCTCATTGATAATTTGTGTGTTTTTCATGAGAAATGTTGTGAAAATTCTGACTTCTGCATCAGTCTGGAGCTGAAATGGTTGGGACTATATCCTGTAATATTTTATGATGTACATGGGATTACATGATGTGAGAAACAAGTCAAATGTTCCAGTCAGAAAAAAAAAAAAGCATCTTTCCTTGCTAACTGTAGTAGGGGCTTTAAATGGTATCATCAGACAGGCTGAGAAAGTTGGGGCTGTTCAGCCTGGAGGAGAGAAGCTGCGTGGAGACCTCAGAGCAGCCTTCCAATATCTGAAGGGGACCTACCAGTATCTGAAGGATGCCAGAGAGGGTCTCTTCATCAGGGACTGCAGTGACAGGACAAGGGGTGAGGGGTTTAAACTTAAACATGGGAAGTTCAGGTTAGATATAAGGAAGAAGTTCTTTACTGTGAGGGTGGTGAGGCACTGGAATGGGTTGCCCAAAGAAGTGGTGTATGCTCCATCATCCATAGTGCTCAAGGCCAGGTTGGACACAGCCTTGGGCAAAATGGTCTAGTGTGAGGCATCCCTGCCCATGGCAGGGGGTTGGAACTGGATGGTCTGAAGGTCCTTTCCAACCCAAACCATTCTGTGATTCTGTGATTTTACTAAGGACAGAAGAATTATCTTTCCTTTCCCACTTGTTGTGCTTTAAGCCCAGCCAGTAACTCAGAACCACGCAGCCACTCGCTCACTCCTCCCTTCCCCCCACCTCACTGTCGAGGAATGGGGAGAAGAATCGAAGGAATGTAACTCCCACGGCTTGAGATAAGAACAGTCCAGTAACTAAGGTATAACACAAACCACTGCTGCTGCCACCAATGATAATAATGATGATAAGGGAAATAACAACGGAAGAGAATATAAAATTAAAGGGGGAAAAGGAAAAGAAAATAAACACAAGTGATGCACAATACAATTGCTCACCACCCGCCGAATGATACCTGGCCCGACCAGCGATCTGGGCCTTCTGGGTAAGTCCCCCCAGTTTATATAATGGGCATGATGTGCTGTGGTATGGAATACCCCTTTGCCTAGTTTGGATCAAAGTGTCCCATCTTTGCTTCCTCCTGACTTCCCATTCTCCCCTTCACTGGCAGAGCACAAGGCTGAGAAAGTCCTCGATTGGAATAAACATTACTTAGCAACAACTAAAAACATTGGTGTGCTATCAGCACTGTTCTCAGACTGAAGTTGAAAAAACATCACTGCACCAGCTATTAAGAAGGAGAAAAACTACTGCTACAGCTGAACCCAGGGCACCGCCTTAAATGCTGCCCCATTCTTCTCCCACCACTTCTCCTGCTGTTCTTCAGGAAACATTTTCAGTGGTTACATGTGCAATCTGTAAACCCCTATTCCAAACTATTTCCCTGAGCTTCTGAACATCTCAGAGAGCATGGTATCAGTATTCCGCAAACCTCAGTGTATACCAGATACCGTGGCACTGCAGAGAATGTTTGCTTTCGGTCATAAGGAGAAGCAGGAGTGGGGAAAGGTTTCGATCAGTAGCAGCTTCAGTGCACAGAAGCAGTACACTACCCAGACAGAGTGCTCAAACACTGCACTTCCGGCACAGCCAGGACTCCAGCTTGGTTCAGCACACAGCAGCTTCCACATCTAAACCTTGTTACTAGATCAGCCTGGAATATCCTTCTAAATCCATAGCCTGCAGGCATTACTCAAGAAAGGGGGCCAGCTGGAGGGATGATAGCCTATAGAAGAGGAAAAACATACCCTCCCAAAATGTCCTATCAGTGAAAGGAATTAAGGCACTTTCCTAGCTTGTGGTCATTTTCGGAGATGTAATAAAAATAGCCTGTAGGACCCATAGAGTACTTGCAGTAAAGCTGTCATCACCTGCAGATGTATGGTCTTTACTGCTGCAGTGAATTATTCCCTTAAATTGGGCTCATACTTCAGCCCCTGGAAAGGCACCAGAAGAATTTAGTGGGGCTAAGAGATTCAGATTGCACTGAACAAGCCCCACTGGGCTCACTTGGAGGAGCACGGGAACTCCCTGCCACTCATCCACTGAGTCTGGTATCAAAGGGAGAATGAAAAGCTCTGGGAACTGCGCTGAACAGCTGCAGTGACCCGACAGGGAGCACTGGGAAACCCCCAGGAGAGACCTGGGTCACCCTCTGTCCCTGTGCCACTGTCACACCACAGGCTGGCATTGGGGCTGTCACTGTGAGAGATCCTCGTTTCCATTAAAAACACAAAAAATTGTGAAAAGGCTTCCCAAAAGAATGGCCAACTTTTTGCGCTCTGTATGAGTGAGAAGGGAAAGGAGGCAGGGGGAGTTAAGGAAAGCCAGAGACCAAGAAAATCAGGAAAAGATTTAAAACAAAACTAAAGATGAGGAAAACAAAGTCATATGGTTATTTCATGGAGGAAGAGAAGGGATATATATGTTGAGGAAAGGATATGTATGTGGATGGCAAGGGGAAAAAAAAAGACAAAAGAACATGATGAAATTTTTAACATTCTCAGTTTTTGCTTGGCATACCCTCTGTTGGCATGAAGCAAGCTGCCCTGTCTTGAAGAGGATGAGGATGAAACACAGCCCTCAGGCTTCCTCCTGAAGGCTTACTGACTCCCCAGCTAGACTTCCCTCTGCTCTCCATAAGCATGGGTGGCCTCAGGATATTTTGATATTAAAATCACTATTGTGCATCGCCTAAAGATTTTCACAAACACAAATATGGACTCTGCAATGCAAGCAAACAAAAAGATTGAGTATGCCCTCCCTGCTTTTTTTTTTTAAGCAATCAAGAGAAGCACAGAGCAAGATCCCCAGGCGGATCTCTGCTAGAGGCCAGGAATTTGCTTTCGTTACCTTCTTAATACACCTCAAGAGATGCAGATTTAAAGCTTCTAAGTACTGAGATATAGCGGCATGAAGAAGTGATACAGCACCATGCAGGCATCACGGTAATCTGAAAATAAGGGAAAACATGGTGATACTGAACACAAACTTTCAACTGGAAATACTTTTCTTGTACACCATCAAATTACTTGCAGACCTCTGCTGCAGCAGCACAGGAGATACGCACATTCGGTTCAGGGTACTGAGGAATTTTTCAACCAAATGTTTCTTTCAAGGCCCTTATTGCTCAGACCTCACCAAGGATGTGAGAAACACAGTTGCACATCCATCCTTCACTGGATCTTTAATTATTGCCATAGCTCAGACAGGAGAGCTTGAAAAATGCAGCCACAAAAGCCAGTAAGTACTGAATTATCCTGAGCTCATTAGGGGTTGTTCTTTGTCTTCCCCTGCTCCTTTCCCCCCTCCCCAAACATTTTTAAGATGCTATGACTTTTCCAAACAATAGTTTTGGAAGTTTTAGGGAAATTTTTCCTAAGGAGTTAAACCAGATCCCTCCTTCAGTATTAATTCTCCTTCCTGCAAGTTAATAATCATCACAAAACAACCCTTGGCCAGGTGCAGGTATGGACTGTCAATCACAGGGGCTGGGGCTTCACCCTGCTCAGTATTAGAGAGAAAACCTCTTTATGGCAAGATGCAGTGATTCTCCAGTTAAACTTCGTCTGCCCCAAACACACAGTTCAGCAATACCCAGCGCAGCTCTACGGTAATGGCACAGCAATGCCATTAGTTACCAGCGCAACAAGCAGAATTTTGCCATCATTTTCACTAGGATGTAGCTGGCAACTGAAGAAAGTCCTACTTATTCCATATAAGCATCCATTAAAAAATGTGGACATACTGACTGTAGCCACAGCTATTTCCTGGTCTAACTGGAAGGAAAAAGTGGTTTCTTAGGCACCTGTGTGTGTGGCAGGAATCACAGGCTGCCGTGGGATCAGCACACAGCACTCTGGGTGATGTTTGTGTGTCCAAACAACAAAACAAAAGTACTCGTAAAGCTATGGGACACTACAGTTTCAGTACAAAGCTTCAGTACAAACCTAGAGCTACAGGGCCACTACAGCTTCAGTACAAATCTTCCTCTGATATCCATTACTAATGAACAACATCCAGGTTAGCCACCACAATGCCGGCTGAAATTCTGCTTGCTGAATCAGAGCAGACAGTGCATGGACATGTTGCGCTTGGCTCTGTGCTGCCTCGACACCTCTCCCTCCACGCTCCACACACTCATTCCTTCATGGTGCACTGTGTTTTAATTTACATTCTTCTTACCATTTTGTGTGCAAATACAACAAGATGATTCTGAAAAGCTTGATAAAAACCAGCCTGACAGCACTGGCACATATCTACTGTCAGCATTGCAGAGGTAAATTCAGTATCATTTCTGGTCCATGTTAAGCGAGAACTGAGGGTGGTAGGAAACTACGTGGCTCTCTGGTGAAGCAGGATGTATAGGATTTGATCTGGTGGCCTGCAGAGCTCCCTTGGAATGCATGAATGCACAAGAAAACACTGCAAAACTGTTCCCTTTATTTTCACCCAATTAGCAAGAGGAAAAAGAGCTGCTGCATTTAGGTCCCACTGCTGAATGCATCTGTCTGCATCATAACACTGTCTTCACACATAAACAGCCGTGAATCATTTATGATTCTCAGATTGCACACAGAAGCCTTAACCCAAATCACATTCCAGACAAGTGCCCGGCCAATTTCTATTTTCTGAGAGGCTTTTCCTACTGTTCTAGTTTGTTCTTTCCAGTGATAGTTCAACTGCACTGACAAGGAGCACAAAATAGCCTTTTCCTTACATTACAATTTTTCCACTCCTAAGATTTTAGCATTTTGTAGTTTCCATTTCTCTGTTTCAAAAGCATACAATTAGTTTCCTCAAAGCTGTCAAAAGCCAATCTTTTCTCTTAAAAGACTTTATCTCTCTTACAAGATTGAAGTCTGAATTGAAAAAAAAAAAAAATAGAGAAATTAAAAGTAATATTTGCTGTATTCAAATACAAGCCAGATGTGGAATCATACATCTCCAAATGAAACATTTACTAAGTTGGCAGCAATGGAATTTTCTCCTCATACATGCAAACATCAAGTCTGAATGTACTCTTCTTTCTTCCTGCCCTCACTCTCCACTGCCCTGCACACCTAAGTGGTGGTGAAGAACAATCCCCTGGATTCTGCAAACCTTTTCCTCCTGTCAGCACATGGCTTCACTTCATCTCCAAAAGATTTGAAGACTATGACAAGAAATCCTGGGTGCCCAACATGAGAAAGAAACGTGCATAAGTAGGAACCTAGCAGGTGACTAAGCCATAAATACCACTGAAAGCAACAGTATCAGAGGTACAGAAAATCTTCCAAACTCAGGCCCTCCTGTCTGTGAATAGGACACTAAGGCTCATATATGATGAATGGCAACCCTCACGGCAAGGGGTTGGAACTGCATGATCTTTAGGTCTTTTCCAACCCAAGCCATTCTATGATTCTATGAATACCATTATACAAGGAAGGACTCTGGAGTCACAGATAAACATCAAGGGCATTTGCCCCACAATATGGCTAGAGAGGGACGCCAGCCAATATGCATGGGGCAATAGCAGCCTTCACTGGCGTCTTCTCACCTGGGTTCCCTGGTTTCACACCCTTCACCTCCCATTGCACCAAAGTCTCACAGCAACTGGCTTGGTATTATTTGAGTATTGGTCAACAAACACAGAACATTGTTGTAACCAAAGACACTTTAGTATTGCCCTTGTCAAACTGCTGGAAACCAGCATCTCTTTTCAAAGAGATCCAATGAAACCTACTCTATTAGCCATGGCAAAGTCTTTATGAAATTGGGATGTTGAGAAGCTTTTGAGGGTGTCAAGGCACTGGAACAGGCTGCCCAGAGAAGTGGTAAATGCTCCGTCTCTGGCAGTGTTCAAGGACAGGTTGGACAGAGACTTGGGCAACATGGTCGAGTGTGAGGCGTCCCTGCCCACGGCAGGGGGTTGGAACTGGATGATCTTAAGGTCCTTTCTAGCCCAAACCATTCTGTGATTCTGTGATTTTTTTTCTCAACTCTGGATTCTTTTACACTGTAATATTACTAGCAGCACGATAATCCCTGCAAATGAGGGGGTGGAATCTGCCTAATCCTTTCCAAGGCTGGAGACTACACATTTTAGAAACTCAGGATGTTCCTACCTTTGTCCTGAAATGAAGTTTGGACTTGTAGTACTCTCAGCTCTTGCCTGGGAAAGTGGGGTAGGAGCAGGGCTCCTCTGCAAACTGCTTACAGGTCTGTGGGATACAGCAGGGAAGGGAGAAGTTGCCTCATGCTCCATGCTTGGGAACATACTGCTGGCCATGATTTGGCCTACAGGTCTTTACAGACAGACTAACACATGGTATCTTAGAATACACCAGATAATAAAATGGGAGGGAATTCCAACCCCAGTTACTGAATGACTACCAAGTGCTGCACCCACTTGCAGCCAGAACAGACCACAGCTGAACTACAAGAGAAGGGCAGAATCTGATGGGATGGTTCTTGCCAATTTACAACATGCTGTATTTGAAAATACTCATGTGTCATGATGCCCTTCTGTTGCAGATGAGGTGCATCACCACAAACATTGAATGTCGGACGTCCCATGCTCAGACTGATGCATGCCAAGACCGAAACGAAGGGAGTTTTACTGCTTCAAAGCCACTGATTTTAGCCCCTTAGCTCAGGGGAAAATCTAGGACCCCTGTTTAACAGCAAATGGCTCCTTCTCTGCCTCTGTTTTAGAGAAGAATGTGCACAACTAGTAAGATGAAATGAAACCCCATCAACAAGCCAAGCATGAGGATGGAAGGCTACAGTGTACAGTATCAAAACCACCATGTCTAGCACACTGCCACAGAAAGCTAATGAAAACACAGGGCAGGAGCTCATACAAAATTGAAATGGTACAACTCTACTGCAAGATGTTAATTTTATCCTCTTTCACTAGGCTAATCAGACAGAAGGGAGCTCAACTTCCCCTTCTGTGGTGGTTCTTCCTTCAGAGAACTTTTCTAGTATGGTTCCATATAGTGAACATTCTCCATTTTCTTTGAATAAATTGTATTACACTTCTTTCCTATCAGAGTACATAAATTAGCTGAGAGGGAATGGATTCAATTACAATCCAGATTCCAGACCTCTTAAGAACCCACTGCCTGACACATTCCTTTCATTTAATAAACAGGAACCTAATGAGAATTATATCACATAAATAATACTCCCTTGATAGGGCAATTCAATAAAATGGCAAAAATACTCAGACAAACCATGTAGATAAAATATGAGAGCCTCTGATATTACCTACCAGATTTGAAGTATGAACATCACATAAGCTTAAATGTTCAGTATTTTTACTTCGTATTGTGAACAAGAATCTATTCAGAGAGTTTTTAAGAGCAAGTTTAGTATCTTCTGACTGCCTCAGAAAAAAAGGAAAGACAGCTGAGGAAAAAAAGTGTGCTGCAGCAAAGTACAGGTTTCCATATTTGAAAGGTAATTTGACAGCTCTGCACAAGACACTAACCTGCCCTGCAAAACCCCAATTTACAATCTCCCAAGTGACTAAGTATGATCAAGAGTAAAGGCTTCATAAAGCTCTGAGTGAGGCTGTTTCCCAAGCCAACTTGTCCTTTAAGAAGGCAGCATTTTGGAACAACTCAAACTGATAAGATGACTTTTAGGAACAACCACTTTTGACACAACTACTCAGCCAGGCTTTCAGGCTGAGAATTAGATATGCCATCTATAATCTTTTTATACCTGCTTAAATGTCTAAGCATCCAGGGAAGAAAGATGTGATAAAAAGACTTAGATTCAGAGCTTGACAAGGAATCTAAAGATGAAGGCACAAAATAAGTACATACAGTCAAATCATCCCCACTCAAAAGAGCACACATTTTGAAGAAGCTGGGTAGAAAACAAAAAGGCAGAAGAACAACACTACCGAGATTAGGGATGACCATTAAATGTACGATAACCTGAAAGAAAATTCTTTTTAGATTACTGAAGAGTGGCTGAAGACACTTTTAATGATAGCCTATGTAATTACAACTTGTTGAATTCTAAAGCTGTATTTAACTTGGCACACAACTACAAATACAGAAGCCAGCAGGTGAATTTCAAATTGAACTTCAACCCAGAAACTGGATCTTCTTATCTACTCAATGAAAAAGGTTTTCAGGGGACAGGGTAAGTTCTTTGCCAACGAGACTCTTCAGTACAGTATGAGCCAAATCTTGGGCTTCTTCATGCCTGTCCAATAAATAACATTCTTTCAAATAACATTTTCAACGTTAACCATGAGAGACATGGGGGAAACGAAATGTGCTGTTCTGAAGATACCTACCTGATGCAAAATGGGGCGCTCGACAACCCCAGTGTACCATGGGATACATAAATGTGGCTAGGCGTTTTCTGCGAGGCGATGGGGCTTTTACAAAAAGCCAGTTTGTACATGTGATGCATCAAGAACCACATCATTTAATCATAAGCATTTTTTTCTTTAGCCAGTGTCCAATGTCCTACGACTTCAGCATATATAGGTATTGTTATATAAATAAATATGTCTATATCTATATATATATAACTGTAACAGAACCTCCTTAACTAGAGTGCATACATCCTTACATATGTGTATGAATGAACAAAAGTAGCCTTCCTGGCACTGCACACACTTTATCTTCACTTTATATTCAACTGTAAGTTTCAAATACAGTTTTTCTTGGGTTACATTCTAGCTATAAAACCCCATATATAAGTATACAACCTCCCCTTTTTTTTAACAAAGAGGTTAAACGAATTATCACCTGCAGCTATATTATACCGCTAGAAGGAATGAACACACTAAGCTGTCTATGAAGTTTGCAGTGTACCCTAGTTTTGACACAAGAGAAGAAAGAAGAGGTTGAAGCATACATCAAATGAAACTTTTTCAACTCAGAATAACCAGGACTAAGCACACCTACTGGATACAGCAGTGACACTTCCTATTAGATATGAGAACAATAATTTAAAAAGGCTTATATATGAGTCACTAATAAAATCCTAATATGTAGAAAGGCCATCATATGCAAAGCAGGCACTATGTTGTGCTCACTCCTGCTCTTAATCTGGTCATAAACAGACACCGCCTGATCCACCCCGGCAATTTAAAAGCGGAAAATCAGGCGCGTTACCTCCCACCTCAGGCAGTGATGAGAAGTTTCAGTATCTCTGCCTCATTGCTGACATCTGCTGTCCTGTGAACGAATCACGCAAAACCTTCACCAGCCCACTGGTCCCTTCCAGCAACCATTTCTGCTTTCTCCCGCTACAACACATGCCAGAATTTGACTCAACATCATTTGCAGTGATTTGCATTACTGAAAACCACTCTTAGAAGATGGATAAAAGGCTTTAACTCCCTTTTACTGGACAATTTTTCACCAGGAGATAGTGACTGCACATGACTCTGCTGCTAGTTAGACACTTCTTCCCTTCTAAGATGTATACCATCTCCTTCCCGCTGCTGAATAGCACCTGTCTGCAGTAGCACACACTGCTTTGGTGCCAAGCACAACCCCAGGCCTCACTCAGAGTGCAAACCTGGCTGCACCAAGCCTCTTCAATTTGGCCTTTACCAACAGAAGTGCACACACATCTCTCAGACTCAGGCAGAGGATGAATTTTAAGGAAAACAAATTATCCATGAAGAAGCTCATCGATGATGTTTCTCGTTAGTCACAGGCAACACACAACCTTACATGCCACTGGAATTGCTGATTTCTGTATAGAAACATAATTAGAGACTATATAAACATTTTCAACTTTACGTGGACCAGGCTTCTGTTAGGAGTTAAGACACCTAAATTATGGCATATTAAGGCGAATTCTTAACACAAGCTTGGCAGCATTGCAGTAAAAATATATACAAATGCAGTGTGAACTCAATATGCCCTTGTGTATTCCCCATGTCTCCTGCTGACACTTGGGAAGGGTCTTCCTGCAGGTCCCAGGCCATCCCTGCCAGCCCCACACACAATCCTGAAGCAGTCTAATGCTGTTAAACACCTAGTTTGTGCAAGGGTGGCTCTGTCTGGCCATTCTACAATTCTAATGTCAGTGCAGTAATTACTAGACCCAAATAGGAAGAGTGAGAATGCTATTAGATTTGGGATGCACCTCTACAAACAAAGTAAAACTTATTCAACTTGATATTCACAGCAAATTTTGAGCTGTTTGGAAAGATGACAACTGGAAAATGGTTACCATACGCCTCTCTGCTCTGTGCTAGGACTAGAGAACCAAGCAGACTGTGCTAGCCCTCTCTCTTGCCAGACAATCCCTGTATTGTCTCGTTCCTAACAGCTAATGAGTTGCAGAACAAAAATCTGATCATTTAAATACAAGCAAACAAACAGCAGAACAAAAATCTGTGCCTAGAACTAAAGCTGACTAGTGTGGCTTCTACATCACTTGCTGCTGGGAAACCTTGCTTTTTACTCTCATTTACTCTTTACTCCTCTCTGTTCCTTTACCATTTGTTTGCTTTATTTTCCAACTGAACAGACCATGGGTTGATAGAAGGCAATTATTTTTTACACCCTACCACAACACAAAAAGCAAAAAGAACGAGTGGAATGAGTGTGGACTTGCAAGACAGAAAAGTTCTTGCATCCTGGGATCCATGTGAGAAAAATGAAAAGCTGAGTGTAGAGGTTATTAGGTAGGTGATATACAAGAATTTGTAAGCTGTACACGCTTATTTTTTGCCAACTGAAATCAAGTGATACTTCTTTTTGGATGTGGGGGAAACGGAAACAATACCATCTGGAACTCTTTTAAAAAACATCCTTCATTTTAGCAGCATCAGATTTCTAGAGTGTAATGGTTTATCTCGCAAGCCTTTGTTATACTTGAAATATGGTTTCTTTGCCAATTTCATATTTAATTCCATCAAAGAACACGTTACCCATTTGGTAATTCTGCACCATGAACGTTGATGACAGAAGAGCCAGGAGAGTCTCCTGCAATACATAGTACCATCTCCTCTCCCTCCCCAGCACCCTCTGGTTTGAACATCTGATTTATATGCCTAAAGAGTCAGGTAAGGACAGAGATGAGGCAATGGGAACAGCAAGACCGTCCCCAACATACAGCAAGAGCAAGGCAACTGTATGCTTAGACATGAGTAGGTCTATGTCCTGCGTCTTGAACAGGGATTCATTGTCCTTCAGAACAGCTGGTTTAAAATGAACCTTGAATACAGCACCTTGACTTGTGCTGTATGATGTAATTATTTTAAAAATACGGCAGATGTTCCAGTATTATTTGCAATGTTAACCAGAGGGCTACCTTGCAAAGCTGTTCTGCTTATAAAATTAATCTTCTAACAAAACATTCATCTATTGTCAGCTATGAATCAACACGTCACTACAGATAAGCATAGAGACTACAATCAAAATTGCTTTACGAACTTCAAGAGAGTAACCAGAATATATATAAAAAACCCCACTTCTGTGTTAAAGGTACATTTTTGAGGCCTCTCTCAAAGCTAAAGGCCTTTGATCCTTCTCATTCATCAATATCGTTTGCCTTCTTTCCTCATCCTGGATTGATTTTGTATCATCTCTAAGCATTCACTCATTAAACTATGAATCAGCTTGAATTTTCTTAAGTTATTCTAAACTTCTTAGTTGTGCTGTAGCTTTTTGCCCCTGAGAAGAATAGAGTATTTGTACAAATCTGTTGCCATTACTGTTAAGTTTTCAGTGGGCAGCCCTAGGAAGTGTGTTTCTCCCACATTCCAGGAAGTGCTTTTCTCCCATAAGCAAGTATCAAAATAAGTGAAATTTACACTAGCTTCACCCGACCCAAAATCCTGTCCTATGCTATTATAGAATGATTTGGGTTGGAAAGGGCCTTAAGATCATTCAGTTTCAACCCCCTGCCATGGGCAGAGATGCCTCACACTAGACCATGTCACCCAAGGCTCCGTTCAACCTGGCTTTGAACACTGCCAGAGATGGAGCATTTACCACTTCTTTGAGTAATCTGTGGCAGTGCCTCACCAACCTCACAGTAAAAAACTTCTGCCTTAGAGCTAGCCTGAACTTTCACTGTTTCAGTTTAAGCCCATCAGTTAGAAACATTGGAAGGAGGACAGTGAGATAGGGACAAACATGGAAGAAAGATCACCTTCTGAATACTTCCAGCACAGGCAGACACTTGGAAGCACTGAGGTGTTTAAGTTCAATGCTTGTTTTTATTTTTCATTTTTTTTCCTCAAAAATTACTGGAAGTTCAGTTAATTTGGATCCCTGGCAGTGTTCAAGGCCAGGCTGGACAGAGTCTTGGGCAAAATGGTCTAGTATGAGGCATCCCTGCCCATGGCAGGGGTTTGGAACTGGATGATCTTCAGGTCCTTTCCAACCGAAACCATTCTATGATTCTAACGCGTACAGCAAGGATTCACATTGTAAGACTGATTAGCATCCCTGGGAGGGGGAAAATTCAACAGGTACTTTCTAGGGATTATAAAGTACACATGTTATCATATGAAAACCTTCAGCTCTCCCGAACCCCTTACTTTTCTCTCTCCTTAACTCAGAACATTCCTACCCTGGAAGAAAACATTTTAATATAGGCGTTTCTTTCACCACCTCCTCCTCACAGTTTGTAGGCACATCCCACACACTAATTACAGATGTTTTATAACTGCATCCAAAGGGCTTTGCTGCGCTGCAGCCTACAAGATGGCAAATCACAGAAACGTAGAATCAACAAGGTTGGAAAAGACCTTTAAGATGATCAAGTCCAACCATTACCCCAGCACTGACAAGGCCACCACTAAAACATGTCACTGAGGGCCTCATCTACACGGTTTGTGAACACTTCCAGGGACGCTGACTCCATCACTGCCCTGGGCAGTCTGTTCCAATGTCCAACTGCACTTTCAGTGAAGAAATTCTTCCTAATATCCAACCTAAACCTTCACTGGTGCAACTTCAGGCCGTTACCTCTTGTCCTGTCACTTGTTACCTGGGAGAAGAGATCGACTGAAATGATTGCAATGAAGATGTGTCCAAATGCAGTGAAGCTGAAGAGAGAGAATATATAAAGAAGTCAGCCTTGCTGTCTGATGAAACAGTCTTGGAACAACTTTCACAGTATGCCAGATTGGAGGTCGATGATGGGAAGGTAAAGACAGACAGTATTTAGGAGTCAGTCACTAATTCACTGAGGAAGCTCTTTTCATATGGCCAATATCACAGGTGGGGACTCAGGGGAGCAAGCACAACTGGGCTGAAAGGGACAGGCATAAAATACATTAGCAGTTGAAATATATTTTTAATGAGCAGGAATTTATTTCTGTTGTGCAATTTTTGGCCTTATTTGCCACCTGCAGATCATGTTACATCTAATAGAAATACCAGTGGACAACGGTCGTCAGAGAAAGGACCTCACTTCTCTGTCTTGAAACCAGATGCTATTACCATTTCTGCTTTACAAGCAGGGACAAATTGCTGCCCTGTTCTTTTGGCTATCTGGGAGTGAAAATAGCATAAAACACCCACAAGCTTGCAGGTTGGGATTTACCTTCTGCACAGTTTGATTTGGGGTGAAGGGGGCAAGGTACAGCAGAAATATGTTGTCCTTTCAGTAGAGAGACTGAACCCCCAGTAAAGCAAGCCTACAACATGCCCTGCACACACTCCTGTATTTTCATCTGGAAATACCATTCTCTTTCTTGTGCTGACTTTGAGACATTACTAAAGCTTGGAATATGTACGAAATAACTCCAGTTTCCTTCTCAGGGAAGGGAAAAAACCCCAACTTTTAACTTTTTTAACCTTTAACTTTTGCCCACTACTGAACAAAAGAAGAAAACAAAAGAAGAGGACTTAGAGAGCAAGCACAGAGGATCACAGCAGCCTTTACTCTGCTTTCTTCTCATCTCTCCAGAAGAAGCAGGATGTGGCATAAAGGTAAATGAAAATTAAAAAAAACCCAAAAACCAGAAAAGAAGAAATCCTTACACACGCTCATGCAAACGTAAAATTTATGTTTGTCTTGGGAATTTTTCCTTCCTTCAAGTATCTTCAAGCTCTGACCACAGGAGTTAGATAGCATCTCCATATGCTTTCCCAGCTCAGCATCTAAATGCTGGATTCCAGCCACTGAGCGCACTGCCGGATACTAACCTGGGACACCAGAGCATGCACAAATTTGGTTTGGTTTTGTTTTTTTCCCCACAGACTGTTGCACTTTGAGGATGTAAGAAAATCAGCCCACTTACTACAATGATTTAAACAAGCAACCAAGCTACAAAAAATGCCTGGGGCGCACGTCCAAGGTCCGCAGTGGAATCTGACTTATTCAGCAGCTCCCTGTGCACCCCGTATGTGGGCCTGCACAGGCAGGCATCAAGATGCACGCACACGCAGTAACCTAACTGAGCTGGTTTGAACCTGGGAAGCAGTGTTTGTGGGAAAGAATGGCTCGCCAAGAGGCAGATGTTCCAGGTTTCAACTCTTCAGAAGGGAAAAAATAAATCTGATTGCCCTTCAGAAGAAGCAGTGTGTATGTGAAACATGTGCTTCCCAGTCCCTCACCGTTCACTGCTCTGACTGGAAGAGGCTCTGCAGACTGTGAATTTGCTTATCTATGTAAACAGGGTGTTCTCTCAGTTTGAAAACAATATTCTGGCTGAGAACAGTCTGCTGAGAGTGGGAGTTTAGATTAATTCTTCTAGCATGAAAATAAAGGAGCTTATTAAAACCAGAAATGTGCACAGAACCTAAAATTTGTTCAGAGAGATGAAAGGAGTCAGCATTAGCAGCAAGAAGGTAGCCACAGCCTTTGGATTTTGCTCATGTGGAAGAGGGCATGCTTTTCTGGGGTCAGTGAGGGACAGGTACTGGAGGTAATGCTCTCAGCAGAACCAAGAGACCTCAGAACCATGAGGAGAAAAGAAGCAGAAGAGTAAAGGCAGTTGTCTGTATGTATATATGTATAGATATAAGGAAGAAGCTCTTTACTGTGAGGGTGGAGAGGCACTGGCACAGGTTGCCCAGAGAACTGGTGAATGCTCCATCCCTGGCAGTGTTTAACGACAGGCTGGACAGAGCCTTGGGCAACATGTGTGAGGTATCCCTGCCATGGCAGGGGGTTAGAATCAGATGGTCCTTTCCAACCCAAACCATTCTGTGATTCTATGCAAGGAAAGGTGCAGGGGAAGAAGAGAAGGAAAGAAACAAGAAAGAAAAGAAGAAAAAATAAAAGCCCCCAACAAAAAATCCAGTGCAGGACCCCTCATCCGACCTGAACTGAAGTGTAGGATTAGGGAGAGGGGTGGTTGCTTTTTAATGAAGACCTGTCAAAAAACAGAATGCAGATGGTTCCTGAAACCTTTTAGGAACCCAGCTTTTCTTTAAAGCTCCTGAAGAGCTACAAGCCTTTTAATAAATTCAGAAGACAAAACTCAGCACATGAAGAGAGAAAGGCGAAGGAAGAGCACCCAGGAATGCCCAAAGAGCCAAATTCCATGAGGGTTTTACCATTTTTTTAGTATCTGTCCCACTTCCGAGTGGCACTGAAAGAAACCGGAAGGAAAAAAGCACCACCAGCTTCTCCTCTTATTGCACTTCAAATACATCAGCTCAGAGTGTGTTTGATAGCCACATTTTTCACTGTCAGTAGCAATAAATGGTTCTTGCATGTCAACAGATACATACACACATATTCCAAATCATCATTACAGCTGATGCTCTACCAAAGTAACTGAGGCAGGAAAGGCATCTTTTGTGGAAGAGACTACTTGGACTACTCAAGACTACTGTGGCCACATGACATGTTCACTTACAGCAGAGAAATGATCTTGCTCTGTATCATGTCTATATAAAATCCCAGAGAACCAAGTGCATCCTAGGAAGTCTTTACAAGTGTTGCAGTCCTTCCGTAACAAGGACACACAAAGGCAAACCACCACTTGTAAGAGAGGATTTGCTGGCTGATGGTAAAGATAGTGGTCTGATTCTGGAAAAGCTCTGTCCTTGGGTCACGAAACAAGAAAACAGCAGACTCAAGTCCACCAAAATCTGATCCTGTCCCTAAAGGGACCAACAGTAGGTGTCTGGTAAAATAGCAATGGGGCTGGTGCATAAAGCTGCTTCCTCAACACAGTATCCTGAACCCCACCAGCCTGCAGCTCAAGCATCTCCTAAACTAGGGATTTTTAAAGCTAGTCTATGAAGTTTTTGGATTAAGTTTTCCCTGTGAGCTAAAGGATGTGTTGTGGGTCAGAAAGCAGAAGCTATTGCAAGTACAGCTGAAGAGGTGATCAGTTCTGAGACTGCAGAAGGAAACCCAGGTTCAGCACTCACCCACAGTACCACAGGAGATGAACATGCAGAAAGAAATGTGGAAATGCAAGTTGTTTTCCTAGCTGATTCACTGAAAACATACATTTCTATTTACCCTGCTAAAACATACAAAAGCTGTGTAATTATTAGACAGGTAAACCATTAGATAAACTAGCAAAAGCTTTCAGCCTGGAAAGTATGTGAAAAGACAAGCAGCCTTTTTTTTTTTTTTCCCAAGAATCTCAATTTTCAAAAGTCCATAAATATTGCTTAAAGGTTTTGGGGTGGTGTTTTTTTGGCAGCTCACTCTCCTGTACCTGCTTCATCAGAAGGGCATCAAAGTATTTTCTCTGGCAAATGCCAAATTTACGAATAAATAAGAAGTGAGGCATGAGGAACTAGAATAAAAAGGGTATGCCTTAAAGTCAGTGAAAGGAACTGCTCAAAGCCTGTGCAAATGGGTCAGGGAAAGCAAAATAAATCCTGTGCAGTGGGAACCTTTAGGGGCTGGGTTTTGTTGGCCTCGTTCCTCTTTAGGTGCTACTTCAAAATTGCTGCTTGTTTGCCTTGGAAGGGGCTCCGTACGGTTGGGGCAGGGGGAGACACATGGTGCAGGAACTCAGACCTCCTATCTGACTACAGGTCAGATCTGAGGAACACTTCCCCTCACCAGTTCTGAGTGGCTTTCTTCTTACAAGTCTGTTTATAGAAGTTGTTTTCCAGTGGAGAAAAAGAGACTGTAAAAATAATGAAGGATTAATTTGCATGTCTTTGAACTTGGGGGGGGGGCGGGCGGGAGAGGTGTGTGCAAGTGTTTTGTGTTATTTTGGTTTCTTTTGACAGGAAAAAAAAA